>PISX010017697.1:0-42644 GCA_004024625.1 Mellivora capensis | reverse complement strand
GGGAGACAAACCATAAATGACTCTTAATCTCACAAAACAAACTGAGGGTTGCTGGGGGGAGGGGGTCGGGAAAGGGGGGTGGGGTAATGGACATTGGGGAGGGTATGTGCTATGGTTAGTGCTGTGAAGTGTGTAAACCTGGCGATTCACAGACATGTACCCCTGGGGATAAAAATATGTTTATAAAAAATAAAAATTTTAAAAACATTGTGGTATAAATGGTGCTTACAATACATAATTAAGTGAATAAAATCAGGCTACAAAATAATAACCATAGTATAACCTCACTCATTTCTGTTTGAAAAATGTCTGGGTATGAAAGAAAGATAACTGAAAAGTTCCAAATGTTCCAAAATGCTAATAGTTTAACAGTGATTATGATTATTCTCTAAAAATGGGATCATGCTTTTCTTTATTTTCTTCTTTACATTTTCTATCATACTTTATATATATTTTATATCTTTAAGCATTATCATGTATTGCTTCCAAAATACAAAAACTATAAAGTTTTGGAATGAAGAGAAATGAGATGCTCTTAACTTACAAAAAAGGTCCCTGTCCAAATCATCCAAGATGATTTCTTTATAAAAAAGGAATTTCCGGGAACCTGGGTGACTCGGTTAAGCAACTGTCTTTGACTCAGGTCTTGATCCTGAAGTCCTGGGATCAAGTCCTGCATTGGGCTCCCTGCTTGGTGGGGAATCTGCTTCTCCCTCTGACCCTCACCCCTCTCATGCTCTTTCTCTCTCTCATTCTTTCTCAAACAAATACTTAAAATCTTAAAAAAAAAAAAAGAAACAAAAAAAAAAAACAACAACAAGGAATTTCCCATTTTGGAAGTCTCTGTTTCTGCACAGGTCCTTCCCAGTCACCACCATCAAAAAGTAGTTCTGGTTTCCACAGGCATGCTGTCAAGTGGCATGTATGGCAGGGGAGGCAGTTAAAAGAGGGATGATTTAAGCATGTATAGAAGCCCAAGTGTGGATAAGAAAGATCAAATTGCACATAATGAAAACCTGTGCTGCCTCTCATCACCCTGACTTGTTCATGTGTTCATGTGGAGGGACAAAAGCTGGGAGGCCAAAAACAGCATCGAACATAGACAACTAACCTATTCACAGCGCTGAGAAGTCCTGCTGCAGCTCACCCCACTCCACCAACTGCCAAAGTATTTTTTTTCCAGAATACAGGGGGGGAAATCACTTCTTGCTGCTGCTTTTTTTTTTTTTTTTTTTGGAATATCTAAAATGCCACCACCATGTATTCATTTGAGTTAACCAAATCTTCATCTAGTATGCAGCCCTCACCTCGCCGCCCAACCAGGATCAAGGAGCTAGAAAGTTCTGGGTGCTCCTACAGTCACACATTAGAGTCTATTATGATCTCAGGGTAAATCAATTTAATCAACTTTCTTTGTTTCAAACTCAGAAGCTTTCAGGTTTTGTTCAAAAGTGTAGGAGAGAAAACTGGCAGGCAGGAGAGGTTCTAGGAAATGCTCTAGTGGGGAACTGAGGTCTGATCTTGGGTCTCAGAGTCCTGGGCACCCAGAAGAGAGGAAGAAGTAGGCCAAAGGGGCAGCAGAGAACATAGGAAGGGTGAAAAGTGTGGTTAAAGATAAACTTCACAATTTCCCAAGGCTCTATGTTATCCTTAGTTGTATTTAGCCAACCAAAGAAAATCAGACCACCTGCCTCTTTTAGATGGATTACTCTGATCATATACCCAGGCCAAATCATTATCTTCCAGTAATTTAAAATAGAAAAAAGAAATACTGAATTTTTTTCTACTGGTTGCCTAAACCTGAATACTCTCCAGTGAATCCAGTGCAACAAGTCGAAAAGTGAAAAAAACTTACAACCTTTTCTTGGGATGGGAGGAAAGGGGGTCTATACCATGCCAAATAATTGGTTTGACTAGATTTTTCCTGCCTGAGATGACCCACAGTTTGGGTGTCATGAAGACACAGCCCCTCTGTTTCTTTCCTGTACTCGGCAAAAGAACGTTCCATTCCACGCAATTCATGAATTTTAAAAACCATGAACCTTCCTTCACATTCCGGAGGAACACAAACGTTTTCCTGTCAGAGAGCTGTTTGGAGCATAAATGCTCGAGTGATTGCGATGGTGACAGGGAGAGGCCTTTTCAGACTAAGTCTTTGTTCTGAGCTGGCTGGAGGCTCCAGCAGTAGGACTGCCAGTAGAGTTTGGACATATGGTTTAGCACAGAGAGAAGGGGCTGAATTTACTAACCACCAACTGCCATAACGGCCCTGTGTCTGGAAAATGGCCAACTGTTGAACCAACTGCCAGTGCTACCATGTTGTCATTAGACAGTGAGCCAACAGAGAATCACACGGCCAGGGAAGACCACTAGCTCCCTCTTGTGGTGGAGCACAACGGCCAAGTCCTGCCACTTTTCCAGTAGGAGGAAATCCCTGGATCGCATGAACAAAGGATGAAGGCACTTTCCGGAGCACCCTTATCAGCCCATTTGAATAGTGACCTTTATCTACACCTTTCCACAATGCTAACACCTACACCCTTCTAATTTTGATGACAAAAAATCATACCACTCCAAACTCAAAGCTCTCCAATGATTCTCCTTTGTCCTTCAAATTAATTTCCAAAATCATGACCATGGCTCATAAACCCCTAAAGATCTATCTCCTGCTCACCTCTCAACTGTCACTCTCCTCCTCACTTTACATTTCTTGAAGTCTCCCCCTTTAGTGTTTTCATCCTTGATCACTGGCCCTTATTAGGAATAACTGTGACTTCCCTTCTCCACCTTCATCCCATCTCATCTGGCTAAATCTAATACATCTGTTCAGATTTAACTTAAATACCACCTCCTCCTAGAGGCCTTTCTTTATCCCCTAGATTAGATCTTTCTGTTCAGTCTGAACGGAGCACCCCGAATGTCCTTACCCAAGCAGTCATCACACTCAGTCATTTACTTAACATTTTTCTTCCCCACTGAAAGTTCTTCTCTATGAGGGCAGATACTGTGTCTATTGTTCACCCCCCCTTTACCCTCCACACCCAACACACAGACTACAGTCAATTGAAAGAATATGTTTGAAGCAGTAAATTCTAAAATGGAAAAAAGAATATATTAACACACCAAGGAAAATATTATCTTAAATTTACAGTGAAGAAAGTGAAGCTCGGAGAGGTTCATGTGGCTTGGCCATTGCTATAAGGTCGAATGCGTCAAACCCAGAAGTCACACCCAAGTGTAATTCCAAAGCCAATGAACTTTCTACTACGTGATGCTTCCTCTTAGGGAGCCCAAGTCAACCACCATCAATTCTTGTTTATTCATGTCAATGAAAGCATCACACGGCATGATTTCTCTCAAATAGTGAATAATCCTAAAATCATTTCTATCAGGCTTCAGGTGGTATTTCTTTTAGGTGGCGCTTTTTTTCTTCTATTTTAGAAGGGGTTTCTTTTAATGTTCTCAATATCTCAAAAGGAAATATCTAAGTCATCCTGAGAAGCCCTTACTAGTGAGCTTTCCCAACCAGGAGGCAACTGAGCATCACGAGGCAGAGAAGAGAAAGAGCATTGGGTTAGGGGTCCATAAGACCCCAATTCTAAGGCAAGCACTGGTCCAAGCCTGAAGGACGACCTGGACTAAGCTACTTCATGTTTCTGAAACTTGGCTCCTCATCTTTAGAAAGAAGATGGAAACACCTACTAGAATAGATTTCTAGGGACCCCTCTGTTCCCAAATTCTATTCTAATTTAAACTGGAGGTGATCTCTACAAACTTGCTGATTTAATACTTGCATAAGACAGTTATTTTGTTTGGTATTAAGAGATCTCCTTCTATACTTCAGTTAAAACAAATCAGAATCTTGTTTAACAAAGTCTTAATTAAACAGAGCAACCAATGCCCAAAAGAATATTGTCTTCTTTTTTTTTCTGAAAATTATCTCCAACTTCTCTATTTCTAAATGTAAAGGACAAGACTTGGAATTCTAACTAGATCCCAAATGGTGCTTACCTCCTTCCTTGCTATGCATCTCTTTGGAAACTGACTTCAACTTTGAATTTTTGTACATTTCTCTAGTATCACGAAGCAGACCTTGAGGTCCTCCCACTCCAACAATTCCTGATGGGTTGTTCAGCTACTCTTCCAGGTCTTTGGAAGAAATATTCCCAGAGATATTTTAAGAATCTCAGGAAGAAAAGACATATATCAAACCTAACTGTTCTCTGCAGTAAGTGATACATAGAGCCCAGTTTACTCTCTGATCGGAAGTAAAAATAACTTTCCTAAGCCTCTCCTCCATGAAATGAGAGCAACAATACCAACTGTAGACTTACTAGAAGTACTGGTTGCAATCACTTTGTGTAAGGATTACTCAAAGGGCAAATCTATCACATTGTGTCTAGGGCTTCTCACTCTAATTTCTACCATAAATTCAAAATTGTCTTGAGAAGGTATGATGCCATGAAAATAAACACTGGCCTCAGAATCAGAAGACCCAGATGTAGTCCAGACTCTCTGATACACCCTAGCTGTAAGGACTTGGGCAAGTAGTTATCCGTCTTAAGGCTCTTATCTCTCATCCATACATAGAGGATTATAATATAATGGTATATTTATCAAGTGTGCATACACCTGGAAGAGTTGGCTTAGATGCTCAATGAATAAATCAGAAACCCAAAAGACTGGGATTCACAAGTTGGAAACATGAACCAGCTCTAAAGAGAGTTTATCTAATAATGACCTATGTTCATGGCCAAAAAGCAAAACAACCAAAAAGGAAGCATATAGTTACAGGAGAAGATGAAGGGAGAGAGAGTGAAAAGAACTGGAGACAGGAAGTAAAACACAAGTCAACAGCACACTGTGGTTATCCAAAAGTTAGTATTTTCATGGGCTCCTGTATTAGGGGAAAGCCTCCTGTGGTCCATGAGTCTTCAGACACGGAAGCAGCATCACTTCCTCAGACTTTTCCATGATGAGTGCTCTGTTCTTCCAACCCTTCCTCTTAAGCCATGGCTTGCCATCTCATCACCACCCCAGAGTTGGGTGCTTCTTCTGTGGTTCTTGTTAGATTTTTGGTTGCTTATACAGGACTTTATCTCTCTTGGATAAATATCTCTTTAGATTTGGTTCACACAGTTCATTATCCCAGATTGTCAAAATCTTTAGGGATTTTGAATTGCTCACAATCTCTTCACTCTGGATGGTGATAAGCTCTCAAACTGTGGCTCATATAGTAGGAATGAGGGAATGAGTGGGGGCTACATAATGTCAGGTTTTCTAGACATAAAACACACTACATTTAATGTGTATTCTATATGTAATAAACACATATGGAGTTATTTTATAGAACATAAATATATAAATATAAGTATTTTATATTTCTTAATTATCTTTCTTTCACCTAAGGAATAGAGATCAACCATATTCCATGCACATTTCCTGAGGTAATTAGTCCTCAAGTCAACAAGCCTTATTATTTCACCAAGACTGGTGAGGGAATTAGAATGCTGTGGGGAATTGAAAAATAAACAGCAGACCTGGTCCTGCTTCCAGAGAGGGGGACCTGAAATAAACACATATGAATATATAGAAATCACAAATAAGTGAAACTCCAACAGATAAAACGTAGAACTCTTCCAAACTAGATGCAGCATAAAAGACACGCATCTTTGTAAATTAATTCAAAGATGAATTACTGAAGGGACATATCCCAAATGTTAACAGTGACCCAGAACAGGTGAAATTCTACTTTGCATCGACTTTTCATTTCATTCATCTGTATTGTTGAAAATTATCATTTTTGTGAAAAGAAAAAATATAATTTTTTAGTTCTTAGAAAGATTTATATATAAACTGTGGTCAGGACTATTTCCCAGGCTTGGCACTGCCTCTGTTCCTCATGAGAGGAAACACAGTATTTCCACCTGCTGACTCAGTGCATGCCCAAGACAAAGCCTGATGGATTGGGAGAGAAGGCATTTAAGTAGCCCTAGCGCATTGTCTGGAACTACCGAGTGACTCTTTCTCATAGGCTGTCCTCCCAGCTGCACCCCACTTCTACTGAACACCACTTCAGTCTGAAACTCCAGGCTCTCCTCCCTATATCAGTTCATTCTTTCCTTCAAGGTTATGCTTGTGGGTTTGTGTTGCTCCACACACTCTCTGACCCAAAGGATGGAGTCCTGCCCACAAAATCCCAACCCAGTGAAAGCAGTTTTGGTGTTTTTCCCTGCCTAGACTTGCTGTTAGGAGCCCCTGCCCCCTACCCCCAGTGTGGCCCTTCCTGCTGACCTCTCATCAGGATCTACTCCATATTGGACTATTGTAACAGCCTTCCAAGTGGACCGGTCCTTGTCTCTGCCACACCTACTAATGCCCAATGGCCAAAGTCATCTTTACGAAAATAGAAAGCACCCCATGCTACCTCTCTTAACTCTTTCCAGTGGTTCCCCATTCCCAAAACTAAGTTCAGATCTGTTGCCTGGTCCAAGTCCTCTTCAAGACCTGACCGTCTGCTGAAGGGACAGGCTACCTTCTAGTCCTTCTGTATCTTGCACAATAAATGTGGATGGAACTGACCTGTGTTTCTTTGGATGCTCAACTCTGCCCATCTGCACCTTTTTTAAAACCATTTTCTGTAGCTGGTCTGTTTCAGGCCCAATTTCCCCCAGTGTCCATGGGTAGTTCTGGTGCTGAGTCCTGTCCCACACCCCCTCTTATAGGATTCGACTCTGCTATTTTGAACATGTAGCTACACAGCTTCCATTCAACCTACTCTGCTTATGCTATGAAGGGTGGATGGAGTGCCAGCCACCGAGACAGGAGGAACTAGTCTAGAAGACACTCGTGAAGCTCAAGCTTCATGGGTATACAACCTATGCAGCTGCACAAGGCCTCTGCTCCATGGGGCCCTGTGCTGGGTTTAATGCTCTGCTGTTGGCATTCTGAAACTTGTGTATAAGTTCCTTTTTTGTTATTGAAGTGCAGTTGACACACAATATTACATCAGCTTCAGGTGTACAGCTTAGTGATTTGACAACTATGCTCACTGCAAGTGTAGCTACAATCCATCACCATGCAACGCTATTACAATGCCACTGACTACGTTCCCTATGCTGTACCTTCCATGTCTGTGATTTATTCCTTCCATAACTGGAAGCCTGACTTCCACCATACCTCGTGCATTTTGCCCATCTCCTCATCTCCTCCCATTACGCAAACACCAGTTTATTCTCTGTATTTATTGGGTCTGTTTCTGCCTTTTTTGCTTGTTTTGCTCTTCAGATTGCACATAAAGTAAAATCACATGGTATTTTCTTTCTCTGACTTATTCACTTAGCACAATATCCTCTAGGTCCATCCACACTGTCGCAAATGGCAGGATGTCATTCTTGTCTATGTTTGAGTAATACTCCAGTGTGTGTGTGTGTGTGTGTGTGTGTGTGCATATTCATTCCTCTGTTGATAGACACTTGAGCTGCTTTCGTGTCGGGCTATTGTAAATAATGTGGCAATAACCATAGGGGTGCATGTATCTTTCTGAATTAGTGTTTTAGTTTTCTTTGGGTAAATACCCAGTAGTAGAATTTCTAGATTATATAGTATGTAATTTTTATATAGTATTTAATATTTAATTTTTTGAGGAACCTCCATACTATTTTCCACAGTAGCTATACCAACTTACATTCTCATCAACAGTGCACAAGGGTTCCTTTTTCTCCAAATCCTTGTCAACATTTATTTCTTCTTGTCTTTTTGATGCTAGCCATTCTAACAGGTACAAGGTGATTCTCCACTGGTTTTGATTTCCATTTCCCTAATGACTAGTGAACTTGAGCATATTTCGCGTGTGTTTGTTGGCCATCTGTATGTCTCCTTTGGAAAATGTCTATTCAGCTCTTCTGCCCATTTTTTAATTGTTTCTTTGGTGTTGAGTTATAGAAGTTCTTTATATATTTTAGATATTAATATTAATCCCTTACTGGCTATGTCATTTGCAAATATCTTATCTCATTCAGTAGTTTGTCTCTTCATTTTGTTGATGGTTTCCTTCACTATGCAAAAGCTTTGTATTTTGGTGAAGTATAGGTTTTGCTGTTGTTGTTAAAGATTTTATTTATCTGTTTGATAGAGAGAGAACACAAGTAGGCAGAGTGGCAGGCAGAGACAAAGGGAGAGGGAGAAGTAGTCTCCCCGCCAAGCAGGGAGCCCGACGTGGGGCACTATCCCAGGACCCCGGGATCATGACTCAAGACAAAGGCAGCAGCTTAACCAACTGAGCTACTCAGGCGCCCTGTGAAGTATAGTTTATCTTAGTTTTTGTTTCCCTTGCCCAAGGAAATAGATCTATAAATATGCTTCTAAGGCCAATGTCAAAGAGACTTCTGCCTATGTTTTCTTCTAGGAGTTTTATGCTTTAGATCTCACATTTACTTCTTTGATTCATAATAATTTTATCTTTGAACTTCAGTCACGTGAGTGAAATCTGATGGAATGATGGAGCGTAAGCATGAGTGGAGGAGACACACGCAACATGCACGTCTGTCACTGTTCCTTGCTGCTGTGTTTGCATACAGCATTTGTGACACCATGTGAGTACAGAATCTACATGCATGGAAGTTCAGGAAGACTCGAAAGAGTACAAAGTGAGCATGTTACATCTATTGACACCTTAGAGAGGCCACTCTTTCCACTTGAACCAGAGTTTGCTTTGAATATAGAAAGAAGACAGAAATACAAATGGCCAAGGACCTGTCGTATTCTTTCTTAATCATGTTACTTCCCAGGATTAGCCAACACTTATGCTGAAAATTATGTCATAGAAGGAAAGGGAAAAGTAGGGCAACCCTTAGTTCCTTTTCCTTTAAATTCTTCCTTACTTATCGGGAGAGAATGTTGGTAGAATATGCACATATCAAGAAGAGAAACTGAAGAGCTGCAGTAGCTTTGTGCAGTGATTCCACTATTCTAGTAAGCACAAACTACCTACCCATGTATGAGCTATGAAACACAAATTTTATATAACAACACTGATTCTGCATACAATTTAAACACTCTCATCCTTACATTTAAAACTGGCATTATACAATGTAATAATAAATGGTAAAATTCATGCTAATAATTCAAGCGTTTAATTTTCATTGCTTAGAATGACATTAAACAGCAAATTTAAATTTAAAACACCAAATCTAGAGAAACTAAAGAAGAAAGAATGATGTGTTGTATTTTAGTAACTTTCATGGCACTTTTTTCCTGCTTTTTAAACCAAGGGTCCCTGTACTTTTATTTTGCACTGAGCCCTGCAAATTATGTAGCTGACCCTTCATAGGCAAAAAGGAACCAGTTACTCTCCTGATTACCACCAAACCCCAAATGACACTTACGACGGAGAAGTGAGGGCTTCCTAAGTGCCTACTGTGGGTTGTGTTTTGGTCGGATTGAAGACTAACCTATCATTTCCAGAGGTGGAATTCAGAACAAGATCCTCCTTCTCCAATCCAGGGCCTTTCACACAAGAAACACAGTTTTAACAGAAATGAACCAACACTACCCAGAAAGAGGGACATACCCCAGCCCAGAAGAAATAAGGGCTGCAGGCAGACCTCATCACTCCAGGCAGTGCATGCTGGCAGAGGTGGGGGGGAGCAGCACCTTCCTGGGGTTGGGTGCAGCCATCTACAGTTAGCAAAGAGGCAGCGAGTCTACCAGTGACTTCCAGCAGGTATATCACCAACGGCAAGAGCCACTGGATACATCCCACTGTTGCAGGATACCTCACACAGAGAGTCAGAGGTTGTAGTCAGGATTCAATGGAATACAGCTGGGCATTCATGGAAGAGGCCACAGGCAGACAGTAATCTTCCCCCAAAAAATCACCTTCATCACCATCATCATCATCATCACACAGCTTCTGCACTTACTACTAGACTTCAGGAAGCTCCTTCCAGAAAGCCTCCTAGTTTTAACTAATTTAGCAGACTGTCTGATAACTAAAAGGAGAAAATCTTTTTACAAGCAGTATTTGCTTAGAGGGCCTAGACTTGCTAAAATAAATGATTTTTCTAGTGAACCTTAAAAATGGAGTCAAGAATTGGGGAAGGTACTAAAATGATGATAGCTCATCTAACGCCTGACGGAGTCCTGTGTTATCATTCTCCCCATACTCTTCTCACCCCCGACACCAGGGCGGATGTCACTCTGTGTAGTTGATAACTTCACTGTCCTTCCTCAGGCTCTGATAGACAGTGAATTCTCGGGGCCAGGGATGACGGCGGATCTTTCTATCCACCTCAGTACTTCACGCAGAGACTCGTACTAGTAGCACTGCATAAATGCTTGCAGAAGGCAAAAAAAAGTGTGATCAAGAAAAATACAAGTTGGATTATTAAATGCCACATCTCAGAACCAGGCACCACCCCCAGGAAAGTGGTTTCTGTGTCCCCTAAATTCCAAACATATGAAAACATGGATCCCTGTGATTTACAAGTTTTGAAAAGCTGCTTAGTTTCATGAAAGCGGACTAGGCTGGCACCAGGATGGGATGTGGGAAAGGCGGAACACCATCCTCAGGTGCCGCTGACTCTCTGCTGCATTACACGGGAAAAAGGAGCAGTTAGAGGCTCCCTCACCCTGTAGGTCTGGGTCATCCCAACTTCAGAGTCTCCTGAGAGATTGGGGTTCTTCAGGCCCACTGAAGACCTACTGAACCAGAATTTGGAAGTGGCCTGGAGGGACAGGGGGTAGTTAAAGCTCTCCCATGTGATTCTGATAGAGCTGATCTGCAAACCACCCTTTGGGAACCACTAGTCTAGGATGACAGACTGTTGAAGCCGTTTCTGAGGCCCATCTCATTTCAGAAGAAGAATCAATTTGAACCATGTAAGTGTTACACACAAGACCTGGACAAATTCTCTTTCTGGGGTCTATAAAAAAAAACCTCCTAACACTCAGTGTGAAATTAACAATTTTTCTTTATCTGGGACAAAACATGGATTTCCAAACTGTGACTATAAACAATTTACACCACACATGTACACCTTTCTGTCAGACACATTTCACATCCTGCAATGAATGAACAGGTGGTGGGGATGCTTTCAGGTAATGTAAGAAATCTCGGCCCAAATACATACCTCTGTTATTTAATTTTCTACTGATGTCCAGAGAAGGACCTGCCCATTGCAACTGCTTCAGTGATGCTGCTTTCTGATGAGATGATGCAACTGCCAAATATTTCTTCTCCAAGAGCAGTTACAAAAAGAGAATAATTCCCCTCCTTTGAGGCAATAGCTATTATGGGCAAAACCCTCTATGACCCACTTTCTACTCCAGTCACCCCTTCAAAGGAAAAAGATAGAAGGTGCTGGTGGTCAACTTTAGCTATCCTGAAACTTCTACGTCCTAGCATATTTGAAAAGAAGCAATACTGGGGCCAGCACAGACAGGCCTTCCACCCAATTACTGACCAGGACCTTAAATAAACACCTCACACCAGCCCAGCCTGAGGCCCTCAAGACAGCTAGGCCTGTTCAGGCCAAGCTGACACAGGCATTCTTTTCTCGGAGAATGACCCCCCTCCTTCATTCTGATGAGGCCGTCAATCCAGCCATCACATCTACCCCACATGAGGATAGAAATGAGACCTCTGTTGGCAGCAGAGCCTTCCCATCTCCTAGATGAGTGATCGTATACACAAAGCAGGCTTATTAGAGAAAATGCAGAGAACACTTGAAGGTCAAAAAAGTAAATTAGCTACACTTTCCAGAGTGAACCATTGTTATTTACTGTGCATCCTTCTTGACACACACATACACATGCATACACAACTGAATATGCTGTTTTGAGATCCATTTTTTAACTGAATCTACCTTGAACATTCTCCCATGTGCTGGAACATTCTTCTGCTACTTGCTGTTTATCACGTGCAAATGAATGCCTGTAGGTGGTTGTTCCATCCCACTCCCCACTGCTGGACATCTGCTTCGCTCTAACTTTTCATTATTGTAAACAGTGCTCTGATTGCTCTCTCTGCTTGGTCTTCGAGGTAAATCCCATCTTCTCCTGACATGAAACACTATTCTTAGTCATTTACCATTTTGCAAAACTGAATTGCAAGTCCCTTCTGACCTCTACAGTCAGCACTCTCCAAAGGAGAAGGAATGCTCCCAGGTTTGAAGGGAAGAGGGATTTCAATCAAGCCTACTCGATTCCCACATTTCTCCTTCAGTAGAAGTGAAAGAGGTCCAAATATTTTTGTAGAACAAAAAGAACCTTGGCTTTTTTTTAAGGGCGAGAGCATGGTTATAAAGAAAAGAGGTATATCAAATTACAAGATATACAAATCTCCTTTTCACCTTTAATGAGGGAAAATAACTTTGGTCTATTTTAGAACGCCGAATATAAAAGCAAGACTTATGTGCTCATGCTACAATTTAACCTAAAATGAATCTCCTTTCTATTGGATCCTTTGAATTCTCCCACATCTGACCCATGCTCTCTCTAGGCTGTGCAAGGGTACCATCTTGTGGCTGATACAAAAGATAATCAGAAGACGGCTTTCTAGTATGTGAGGGTATAAGAAATACCAACTAAGCACAACTACAGGCCCCTCTTTAAGAAAAGGTTTGCTTCTACAGTAGTAGGAAATAAACATCATTGTTTATTAGCTTTTTAAAAAATGTGTGCACATAAAGCAAATGCTCAGAGAGCTTCTGGTCCCCAACTAATAACATTCTGATATGAGTGGAACATTTCAGAACCTTCTAAACAATACTTGCAAGGAAAATGACATTGTATTTAGCTTGCTTGTTTCAACAGTAAGTTGTTTATAAACAACAAACAAAACAACTTCGGAGTAGTGAAAAAAATCACAAGAGCTGGTGTTATAATAACCAGGTTGCCATCCGGGCTACATGAGTTTCAGTGACCTTGGGTCACTTAACTCCTTAGTCCCTGATTCTTTATCTGGAAAAAGGAGAGAGTACCTGAGCAGTGGGCCTCACAGAGATGCTGAGGTCATACATGGGAAAAGTGCTGAAGTCTGCTAAAACACCAGACATAATATAAAGCCTCATTACTGTCATTCAACTGGATTAGCAATCTAGATTTTTTTTTAAAGAAATCATTTACTCTTGTTCCTTAAATATTCTCAGACCTGATCCTTCGAGAGAGCAAGCCCCTAATGGAAGGAAGGGCAAAGGGTCCTCTTAGGGAGAAGTCAGGAGGGAAAGGGGTCTGCTGAGAAAGAAAAACTGACCATCTTTTAGGGGTCAAGCATCTTGACTGTTAGGACAATCTGAGGAGAACTTTCAGAAGCTGAAGACAGTTTTTCCCAATAAAGCCTTTGAAAAAGCAATGGCTTACAATGTCCAGTTTAAAATGCTGGACAGGGATGCCTGGGTGGCACGGTTCATTAAGCGGCTGCCTTTGGCTCAGGTTGTGATCCCAGGACCCTGGGATCGAGTCCCACATCTGGCTCCTGGCTCAACAGAGAGCCTACTTCTCCCTCCTACCACTCTGCCTGATGCTCTCCCTCTCTGTTAAATGAATAAATAAAATCTTTAAAAAAAAAAGACTATAAAAATGCTGGGCAGAAGAAGCTACAAAAAACAAGACTGACACACTTCTCTCTCTCTACAGTTAGACTTCATAAGCCAAAGATCCAAACATAAAACTAAAAGACAAGCCCGTTTAATTTGTTATTTGCAGCAAATGACAACAGAATGCATGCAACTGGTTCAGCACTAATATGCTAAAGGGTGTGGATATAAATACATACCTTATAAAAGAAGAAATAGAATTTCTTAAACCATATTTTTAAAAAGCTCAACCCTTTTAGTCAAATAAATACAATTTAAAAGCTGTTAGGTACTATTTCATGCCTATCAGACATGAAAAAAAAAGTTTTAATGGGAAGAGTCAATGCTGAAAAAGCAGTGTTGAGGGGCACCTGGGTGGCTCAGTGGGTTAAGCCTCTGCCTTCGGCTCAGGTCATGATCTCAGGGTCCTGGGATCGAGCCCCAAATCGGGCTTTCTGCTCAGCGGGGAGCCTGCTTCCCCCTCTCTTTCTCTGCCTGCCTCTTTGCCTACTTGTGATCTCTGTCAAGTAAATAAACAAAATCTTAAAAAAAAAAAAAAAAGAGCAGTGTTGAGATACTCACGAGTTCCTGGTAGAAGAATATACAGGTGCAATCTTTCTGGAAAGCACTTTGGGGACGTGCATCACATGCACATATGCATGCTCTTGGTGTCCCTGACTCCACAGCTGGAGGCTGCAGAGTGCCATGGACAAGAATGCAGGCTCTGCGACAGGTCACCCGACACTGTCTCCCAGCTTCACTGCTTACTAGCCAAACAACTGGGCAAGAAAACACCTGACTTCTTTGTGCCCCAGTGCCTCACCCATAATGTGGGGTAACACTGTTACCTATTTCACCAAGTTGTAGGAAGATTTAAGCAAATTTTAAATTTGGGCAAATTTAAGCCACCTAGAATATGGCAGGTGTATCATAAGATTATATTAATATTATTGCTAGTTTCATCATTGGAAGAATGTAGCAATAATCTGGAAGTTGCATTCACTGAGGAAATATGTACAGAGTAGTATTTTTTATTGTGAGATGGAGAACACAACAATTTTGGTCTCTGACCTATAAAGCTCATAACACAGTTGCCCCCACCCCCCAAAAAAAGAAGCTACACTCTGAGATAATCATTTCAATAATATTTATAGCAGCAACGACCAGAAATGACACCAGTATTCAAAACTACATGTCTACGAAGCAACACAGTTAATGGCATACTGTGAATTATTCTACAGTCAGTAAAACTTACTGTTTATGAGGCTTAATTTCCTCATCTGGTGAAGGACATACCACAGAGTCACTGAGAGGTTCAGAACAGTCATGAATATAAGGCAGCTTTGGAAATAGTAAAGTAATGCAAATGCTAATTATTATTATTTGTTAGGGTCTGCCAGAAAGTCAGTTATGAAAATAATTTAAATGCATCTTTACTGAACATTTACTATGTGCCAGATATTGTACACATACTGTCTCATAAAATTCCTAATCCAAATAGCTGCCAGGTTTAGAAAATAAAATTACACAATGCCAATTAAATTAGAATTTCAGATAAATATTGAATCATTTTTAGTATAAACATGTCTGAAATGCAATTATTCAGTGTTTATCTGAACTATATGGAACATACTTATGCTAAAATTATTCATTATTTATCTATTTGAAATGTACTTATACTAAAAATTTATGTTGTTTACCTGAAATTAAAATTTACCTGGGCATCTTGTATTTTATCTGGCAACCCCACATTAATCCTATGCAATAAATACAGTAATTATAGATGTGAGAGAGAATCAGAAACAAAAGCAGAGATTCCATTTTAGTTGGTGCAATGACAGATCACCTACCATGCCTAGAACGGACCAGAAAGAGGACGAAGCATTAAATCAAGAGGCAGGATGAGAAAGCCCAAATTATTTCCTAGTTTTCACTGCTGTGTTCTCGTTATTTAAAATGTTGTAATTTCTCAGAATACATTAAGCCCAAATTCAAATACTAAACATAAAAACACGTTGCAAAGCCAAATCTAAATGACTTTGGAACTATCAGGCATTTTGGAAGATTGACAACATCCCTCCCTTCTTTTAGTGCAAATTATCTAGAGATGGGAGAATAAACATGTAAATGCTTATAAGCTGTTCTGAGTTGATGAGATTTCAGGTTCTGGGAGCTAAACCTCGGGTTGCTTCATTTCTACTGGATGGTGGCAGCTGACTTGTTTTCTGCTATTTCAGTGGACCTTGAAATTATCATAACTGTTTCACATCAGTATGTGCCATCCCTCCCCATTTGCAATCAGCACCACTCAGGGAATGAACTGTGTTAATTCACAGTGGCCTTGGTGATGAGAGAGGCATTTTCAAGGATCTTTTTGCACTTGGAGAAAAGATGTCACCTTACTTTTGCAGAAGGTAGGCATGAAAAAAAGGGCCAATATTCAAAATATGTCACAGTACATTGCAAAGGGTGAAAGCAAGTGTGTGTGTGTGTGTATGTCTTGTATCACTAGTACCAATTTAAAAAAAAAAAAAAGAAAGATGTGACTTGAGAGGATATACAGTAAAAGGATCCCAAGAGGCCTGGGTTCCAATCTCAGCCCTAGAACTAACTAGCTGTGTGACCTTGAACATGTCTCTGACTCTTTCTGAGCCCCACTTTCACCATCCATAGCCTAACGTCAATATATGCAAAATACAGGAGTATTTTGGGACAAGGTTGCAAATCTGGAGAGCATTTTGGCTATCTGCTACTAAAAGAAAAAAGAGGATAACTGGTTCAAAGCAAAATGATTACAGGAGTAAGGAGGCAAACTTCAAATCACTACTGCCCATCTCTGAAGTCTGATAAGACAGTATTCAGATAACAGTATTTTCAAAAGCAGCAAAGGAGGTGAGAAGAAAAATGTCAGAGCCGAAGGCAAATGCCTCTATCAGTGCGTCTTTTTTTTTTAAGATTTTATTTATTTATTTGACAGAGAGAGAGAGAGAGAGGGCACAAGAGAGAGCAAGGGCACAAGTGGAGGTGTGGGGATGGTGGGGGGACAAAGGGAGAGGGACAAGCAGTTACCTGCTGACCAGGGAGCCCAGTGCAGAGCTCCATCCCAAGACCCAGGATCATGACCTGAGCTGAAGGCAGACACTTAACTCACTGAGCCACCGAGGCACTCCCAGCGCATCTCTCCTTAAGGTGACACAGTCATCCAGGGAACTGGTTAACATGAGTATTTCTGGGCCACACACCAGAGACTACGAATCAGAAGGACTGGAGCTGGCCAAAGAGTCTGCATATTTAGTAATCCCTAGGTGATTCAGAACCAGGTAATCCATTTAAAGCACTTTGAGAAACATTGGTCATTATCAATCAAATACAAACATATAGTTAAGATTTTTTTAACTACTTTTTTTTTAAGATTTTATTTATTTATTTGACAGGCAGAGATTACAAGTAGGTGGAGAGGCAGGCAGAGAGAGAGAGGAGGAAGCAGGCTCTCTGCTGAGCAGAGCCCGATGCAGGACTCGATCCCAAGACCCTGGGATCATGACCTGAGCTGAAGGCAGAGGCTTTAACCCACTGAGCCACCCAGGCGCCCCTATAGTTAAGATTTTTTTAAATAAAATGAAGTAAAATGAAACCAGTAGAAAGCATAAAGTAGACTTGATGCAATATAAAGTTCTGAGTCAGGAAAGGTAAAACCTTCCCAAGAGTAGGGCAGTAGAGAGGAACTCACAACAATGTCTGATCTCTCAAAATGTCTCTCAGCTTGATCAACAAGAGCCAGTTGGTGAAGATGATGGAAGAAAATAGACAAACCCAAGACTGAAAGAGGCCATACAAACTGGAAGAAAAACAAGGGAAGAGAGAAACTGTCACAGGATTTGGAATGGTAGCACTGCTGAGTCCTATAAATACGGGAGAGATTCAGGGCAGTCACTGGTCAGAGAAGAAAACCAACATCAAAAAGGAGCTTAACTGGGCACCTGGGTGGCTCAGTGGGTTAAGCCGCTGCCTTCGGCTCAGGTCATGATCTCAGGGTCCTGGAATCGAGTCCCACATCGGGCTCTCTGCTCAGCAGGAGCCTGCTTCCCTCTCTCTCTCTCTCTCTGCCTGCCTCTCTGCCTACTTGTGATCTCTCTCTGTCAAAGAAATAAAAAATCTTTAAAAAAAAAAAAAAGAGGAGCTTAACAGTAAAAATGTCAGTGTCCTTATAAGAAAATGATATACAATGTTCCTGGAAAGTTTGTAGGTGGGAAATAAAAATATGTTCAACATGAAATTTTTTTAATATCTTATGAGGATTCTAGGAGATGAGAAAGTACTTTGAAAAACATAAAGAATAAATGATATGATTATTAGTTACAGTATTTTTGTGACTATCAAATTCATTAACCTCCTGTCAGGCTTGGAAACTAGTTCAGGAGGGCTGTATGGCTCTATTTTTGGACCCCCAGTGCCTACCACAGTGTCTAGCATATAACAGGTGCTAACCAGATGGATGGATGGGTAGATGGACAGATGGATGGATGGGTAGATGGGCAGATGGATGGATGGGTAGATGGGCAGATGGATGGATGGGTAGATGGACAGATGGATGGATGGGTAGATGGGCAGATGGATGGATGGGTAGATGGACAGATGGATGGATGGGTAGATGGGCAGATGGATGGATGGGTAGATGGACAGATGGATGGATGGGTAGATGGACAGATGGATGGATGGGTAGATGGACAGATGGATGGATGGGTAGATGGACAGATGGATGGATGGGTGGGCGGGTGGATTCGGTTAACACAAGAAATGCCAAGGGAAGAGTTGCAAGTTCATAAAGTATTCACCAAACTCACAAGCTTCCTTCTCCGTTTGGACTGAGCTGCCATGGGACTGTCACAAGACTGGGGCATATTCTCGCACTAGTACCTGCTGGCAGTCATGCGTGAACCTCTGACTTAGACAAGTTTAGCGGTCTTCCTGATTCATCTAACCTGGTGTGGCCGTTCCCTAACTGTTGCCTCTCAGCTGCACCCCCACCTTCTTCCGTCAATTCTGTATTGCCAGGATTGGTACCTACATTGGTACCAATGGTAACTACATCCCCCAGACTCCCCCGATTACTAGTTTTCTGTTCAATTCTGGCAAGAGAAAGAAAATTATTTCTTCCTCATAATCTTTTTCTTCTGCTCCCATTTCTGGAAAGACCTGCAGACTGTCAGTGATCAAAGCTTCTGCTGTAGCTGCCCTTCTCCGATGGTCCCTGAACTGGTCAGAGAGACCATTCTCTACAGTCCAGGCAATGGTTAGAAGGAACCCCTAGAAACCTGCTCTTGGGTTTTATAACAACCCCTGTTTCCTTTTATTCCCCCTTTCCCTAGAATTGATAGCTGCTTCCTACAGATACACACTTATCTCTAGATATTATTCTTTCTCCTTTTTTCTCAAGCCCCCTTCCTTTTTCTCTTTAACTCTTCTATCCCTTCAAACACCCATAAGACCAAGATTTGTTTTAAATTCCCTCTTTTTGAAGGTTTTATTTGAAACAGAACTGGTTTCTGTTTTTCTGACCATACTCTGACACACTTGGTAAAATCAGGGGAAATAAGATCACAGTAGGTATTGAAAGCACAGGTTAGAGAACATTCCATTTGTTCCCTAAGAATCCAGAATACACACTGAAATTCAATTGTAGAATTAGATTATTAAACAGCATATGTAGGGGATAAAATGCCTTCCCTCTCTCCTGGAATATCTCCTCGCTTTTATTACCTTATTATTGCTGTTATCTTTTAACCTTTCTGCTCTTCTACATACACCTGCAATTATCCCTTCCTCATGGAAGTCTCTGATGACCCCACCTAACCTGATCTCCCTTGGTCTTTGGTTCTCTCATTTCTCAAGTATTTCTCTAGGTATGTTAGCAGTAGTCCTGCCCGGATTCACCCCCCACACCCAGGTAATAATCGGAATTCTCAGGAAAAAACTATGTACAGATGCCAGGACACCACTCCCACTCCTAACCTCCTGAATCAGGCGGGAGGTAAAAAGATATATATATATTTATTTATGAAGATATATATGTATTTATTTATTTGTTATTAATTATGTTTTTTATATTCCTCAGATATTCCTATATGTATTTTATATTCCTCAGATAATACGCCCCGCAAGATCAGGGCCCTTCCATTTCTTATGCTGTGTTTACTGTGCCCGACACAGTTTAAGCACGTGTAATAAAAATGTATCCGTTTTTCTAATGAGTTGATTGAGTGAAGATTCCCAGGAAGACCAGGTGGTGTCACTACCGCCTAATTAATATTTCTGCCCCAATGAAAAGCACCTCATGTAGCAAAATCTGACCTTCCTGGACTCACTGATTCTGTAATTTCCATATTTTCTTTCTTAAGAGGGAACTGTATAAACCTCACCAAGAAAATAAACAGCAAAACTGAGATACGGAAAACTTGGGTCCTCTGAAAAGAAGTGGCGGCTGCGTTCTGAGAATGCCAGTCTTCTTGGGAGGAAGCAAGCCTCTCCTTGCCCTCAGATCTCATTGCATTAAATTCCTGGCATTAGCATTCTGAAGAGCAAAGCTTAAGAAAAAAATGCTTAGGGGCGCCTGGGTGGCTCAGTGGGTTAAAGCCTCTGCTTTTGGCTCAGGTCATGATCTCAGGGTCCTGGAATCGAGCCCCATATCAGGCTCTCTGCTCAGCGGGGAGACTGCTTCTCCCTTTCTCTCTGCCTGCCTCTCTGGCTACTTGTGATCTCTGTCAAATAAATAAATAAAATCTTTTTTAAAAAATGGAAAAAAGAGGGGTGCCTGGGTGGCTCAGTGGGTTAAAGCCTCTGCCTTCGGCTCAGGTCATGATCCCAGGGTTCTGGGATGGAGCCCCGCATCTGGCTCTCTGCTCGGCAGGGAGCCTGCTTCCTCCTCTCTCTCTCTGCCTGCCTCTCTGCCTACTTGTAATCTCTGTCTGTCAAATAAATGAGTAAAATCTTTAAAAAAAAATGGAAAAAAGAAAAAAATGCTTAATGAGCATGCAAGAAACACTCAACACCAAACAGACTGCGTTTTTATTCACCTCTTGCAACTCCATTAGTTTTCAATGACATTTGGAGATGTTATTTGAAAATTTAATTTTCCTTTTTATGTCTTCTATTTTCACGTTATTGACTTATATTATCCCTCATTCCTAGGTGAGCAAACCAACCTAGGTTTACCATGAGTTTATTATGTGACTTCTAAGGCAATATAGAACCCTCACCTATGACAGAAGCTGTTTAGTAATTACTTCTAATTACTAACGGTTTTAGAATAGCATGTTTTCCAAAAGCGGTTTCCATAAAGCTCAGACCTGGCTATATTTTAACATTTCTGAATTCTAATACTCTGGTTGTATTAGAAATCCATTAAGATGTTTGAAAGGAAACGAACTCTTAGATTTACGGGTCAAAGGAGCTTTGAAATGTCCCCTAGAACCCTTCTTAGGTTACACCCTGATCCTCCCCATTTGAAAATCTACCTCCAGAAAAACAAATTTCCTGGATAATCAGCCCTTTCTTCATAGGCTTAAATTTCAATGAAAAGGGAGGCACTGAACGGTAAACAGATCTCCAGTAGCAGAAATGGGCCCCCCTTTATGTGTCAGGAAAGGGTTAAGTATAGCAGGGAAAGACAGGAGGCCGCCAACTCCCCTGACTAGGCTCATGGGGGGGCGGGGGGCCTACCTGACCAGGCTCACAGAAATCCCAAGTGTGTAGAAATGTTGAGGTGTACAAAACCAGACAAGGGAACAAAGCAGACCACCTTATCCCTGGATGTTAGGGAGTATATTTTTTTGGCAGCTATGCTGTAATCACAGAAGATGACCAGACCTCAAAGAAGCCAGCCACTAAGGATGTTATCAATAGTCCTTGGTCAAACCAAGATGACCCCAGAATCTCAAGGCCACAAGTGTCCTGGTCAGTTCTCAATGAAAGATTGCCAGTAAAAGCCCACAGTGGCAACCCATTCCGGACCCTTCTCACTCTAGAGAGCTTCCTCTTTTCTTTCTGTTCTCCCCTTCACTTAACAAACTTTCACTTCACTTCACCCTTTTGTGTCCACAAGATTCATCTTCAACTCCATGAGACAGGAACAATCCTGTAACACTTATTCTTCATTAGCTGGGTGGTCCTTGAGTCCCTCATCACCTAGATCCCTAATCACCGCTAGATTCCCCCTCCTTCAAGAATAAATATCCCATAAACTGCCCCCACTTTCCCAGTGAACAGCGAGCTTCTATTAACAATCTGCTGGAGGAGTGTTCCTATCCTTGGTTGCCAATCAATCATTTCACCTCAGGGTGAAAAGCTGCGCCCCTTTGGGTTAACTAGTTTTTGCCCAGCATTCTGCTCAGAAACCGTGTCAGTGACGTTTGAAAGTTTTCCTCCCACTTCGTGGAACCCATACGTGTGGTGAACCCAGGTTGCTGGACCTCGATGACTTGGGTTTCAGTAACTTAGAAGCAACAGCAATACTGCCAGTAAACAAAAATGAAGGAGCTTTTGAGACAATACTCTTCATTTAGCCAGGACTCAGTATCGCTGGAAAAGAACTTTCTAGAGACTCCATATGATGATAAAAGTTAATTTTCTCAATTGTCATTATCAGTGTTGTGTTCTTTAACAAGGAGTATGGCCCATGGTCAAGTGTTTGCCAAAAGCATTGTACTTCATTCCTCTTCCCCGCCATCCTGTTTGTTTCCTTCCTTCTTTTCCTCTTCCTTCTTTCCCTACTCCCTCCTTCCTCCTCCCTTGTTTGCCAGGTCTTACAAACTTCTTTCCTAGTCTTTATAAACTTCCTCTGGAGAAGTTTACGCTACCAGCTGGCTAGTATCTACAACCTTGTGTGTCCTCCTCCTCCCTCTCCCTTACCCCTCACTCATACCCACTCAACCTCTACCCACCAACACAACCCTGGTGTCCAAAACATATCATATAATACTTTCTATTCCTTGACATCCAGACTGGGAAACTGAGCCTCAGTGGAAATGCGGTTGCATGACACTGGGTTATAACTGTCATCATCACAATTTCAGGTCACCTGTCAACATTCAGCTGCTTGAATTTCATGATATCACTCGGCAGAGAGTTAGAAACCAAGGGGAGATGCCTCAGCCTTTTAGGAAACACTTGAGGAATTGACTCTTTCCTTACATGTTTTATTATGATTGATTATGATTATTATAATAACACATATCCACAGAGGAAAGTTTAGAGAAGAAAAAAGAGAGAATAAAAATAAAACCTAAATTTTATTATCCATTATATATATACATATATATGTAATTTGATTATCAGTATTTATCATCCCATTAGAATAACAAAAACTACATATATAAATATATATATGTCATAATGAACAATTTATGTGCAGCCATGAATATATTTTAAAGAAATTCTTAGAAACAGAATTAACTGATCAAAATTTTAAGCTAACAATAGTAATCACTATACCATTAATGTTACTGACAAGTGCTCCTGCAGTAGAATGCATGTCAGGTACTATCTAGTACTTTATATTCACAACGATCTTGGGAGGTAAATACCCTTTTTGCACCCTTATTGCAAAAATGAAGAAACGAGGCTTGGGATTTACCTCAGTTCTCTCTGAAAGTGTGCTAGAAAATGACAGATCAGGGATTCAAACCCAGGTGTACTTCCATAAGCAATGCTCTTTCCAATACACACAGAAAGGGGGACTCCCTCACTGTACCACAGTGAAAAAACGACTAGGGTTTTCACTAAAGCAATGGAAGCTCAGTGAATCAAAGAATGCCATATTGAGAGGAGCCACAAAAGTTCTTAAACTCAATCTTCATCCAATACTGGCATCATCCTTTCAACATTTCCTAGAAGGATCATTCAATAAACTCCCTCTCTTCCTAGACATTTTTATCTTTTGACTACTCTAACAATTAAAAAATAATAATTTTTTATTCTGAACTGAGAATCGTGTCCTTTAAGCCACCCACCACCAATTAATTGGATGCTACAATTAAACCCCAAGGCCACAAAGTCATTATCCCTCCTCCCTATCATGTGATAGCCCCTGCTATGTGTCATCTACTCCTCAGGCCCTACTGAGGTCTTTTTCAAGCCCAGAGTTCCTTTAACTATTCTTCCTACCCTAGACCACTGAATGTCCTCACCACTGGGGAGACTTCTGCTGACCAGACTCCAAGCTGTGTATCTTTCAACAAAGCTGGGCAACAGCTGTGACACCAGAAAGGCCATGCATAGAGACTAAGGAACATGATCCAGAGCAAGACTTACTCTAGGCCTACCCTAACAATGCCCAAAATCAAGTTCTGGCAAGATCCTCAGAGGATACAGAGTTTAGAAATTGAGTCCTATGGGGTTAAAAAGCAGAACATAGGGACGCCTGGGTGCTCAGTTGGTTGGACGACTGCCTTTGGCTCAGGTCATGATCCTGGAGACCCGGGATCGAGTCCCGCATCAGGCTCCCAGCTCCACGGGGGGAGTCTGCTTCTCCCTCTGACCTTCTCCTCGCTCATGCTCTCTCACTGCCTCTCTCTCAAATAAATAAATAAAATCTTTAAAAAAAAAAAAAAGCAGAACATAAAGAACAGAGCCAGTGAAATAGCTATGTAATGAGACAGATGGTAGCTATACCTTTGGTGAACACAGCATAACATAAACTTGTCAATTCACTGAGTGGCATACCTGTAACTAATATGACACTATGTGTCAACTATACTAAAAAAAAAAAAAAAAAAAAAACCATTTTAAAAGTTGAGCCTTGCCCCTAAAGCCATGAAACTACTAGAAGAAAACATAGGCTATAATCTCCTTGACATAGGTCTTGGCAACATTTTTTTAAAATCTGACTCCAAAAACAAAGACAATAAAAGCAAAAATAAACAAGTGAGACAAGATCGAGCTAAAAACCTTCCACACAGTAAAGAAAACCATCAACAAAATGAAAAGGCAACCTGCTGAATGGGAGAAAATATTTACAAATCATACATCTGATAACCAGCTAATATCCAAACTATACCAAAAAAATCATACAACTTGAAAGCAAAAAAACAAACCAACTAAAAATGGGCAAAGTACCGAAATAGACATTTTTCCAAAGAAGACATACAAATGGCAAACAGACACATGAAAAGATGCTCAGTATCACTAATCATCAGGGAAATGCAAATCAAGACTACCGTGAGATATCGCCTTACATGTGTTAGAACGGCTAGTATCAAAGACAAGAAATAACAAGTACTGGAGAGGATGTGGATAAAAAGGAGCCCCGTGCACTGTTGGTGAAGTGTAAATTGGTACAACCAGCACAGAAAACAGTATGCAGGCTCCTCAAAAAATTAAAAATAGAACTACCATGTGACCCAGCAATTCTACTTCTGGGCACTTATCCCAAGAAAACAAAAAAACAAATTACAAAAGATATATCTGCACCCTATGTTCACCGCAGCATTACTGACTACAGCCGAGATGCAGAAGCAACCTAAGTGTCTACTGATGAATGAACAAATCAAGAAATTGTTGTATAGGGCGCCTGGGTGGCTCAGTGGGTTAAGCCCCTGCATTCAGCTCAGGTCATGATCTCAGGGTCCTGGGATCGAGTCCCGCATCGGGCTCTCTGCTCAGCGGGGAACCTGCTTCCTCCTCTCTCTCTGCCTACTTGGGTTCTCTCTCTGTCAAATAAATAAATAAAATCTTTTAATTACAAAAAAAAATTGTTGTATAGACACATATACACAATGGACTATTATTTAGCCATGAAAAAAGAATGGACTCTTGCTACTTACACAACATGGATGGATCTTAAGGTCATTATGCTAAGTGAAATTACTCAGAAAAAGACAAATACTGTATGATCTCACTTATATATGGAATAAAAAAAGTTCATAGATACAGAGGACAGGATGGTGATTATCAGAGGGGTGGAGTGAGGGGTGGGTGAAATGGGTGATGTGGGGTCAAAAGGCCCTGTTATCAAATTTTCCAGTTATAAAATAAATAAGTCATGGGGATGTAATGTACAGCATGGTGACTACAGTTAATAAGACGGTATTATAAATAATAGTAATAACGTATTCTACACTTGAAAATTAAGAAAGTATATCTTAAAAGCACTCATCACAAGACAAAAAACTTCTGATGTATTTATGGTGACAGATAATCATCAGACCTACTATAATCATTTTGTAACGCTGTACCCCTGAAACTAATGTAATGTTATATGTCAATTACCTCTTAGTGAAAAAAGAAATTTAAAAAAAGAAATTGAGCTTTGCCGAGGTAAAGCCACCTGGGAAACATCCCAGGCCTTCCACCAATCTTCTCTAACAAGGCTTATGGACTACAAGGCATAAGGACAACAGATGAAAAACTCACTGGAAGGACTTAGCAGCAGATTGAAGATGGCAAAAGAATCAGCTGGAGATAAAAATCAATAAAACTTATCTTAAGATCAGAGAGGGGGGAAAAAAAAAGATTAGCCAATGACTGCAAAATCTATTCTCCTAATAACTGTACTATCCTGCCTCTCTTTGGGTTGCTGGCTGGCTCTATCTCTTCCCTTTCAAGGAAGCTGTGGATTCCCTGTCAATTACAAAGACAGTGGGTGGCATGGCCCATATTCCAGAATCCACAGGCTGTGGGGAAAGAGGACTTACGGTGTCTGGATATCCGACAGCGCACAGGGCCAGTTCAGGGCTTTCCAAAGGCTGCTGAACTTCATATGAAAGGTGGGCCTTTAGAGTCTGTATTCCCAAAGGCTCTCAGGATCTTGAACTAATGAAAAAAAAATAATTTACAGTTCAAGACAAGGATCTGAATGAGAAATAACCAGCTGAGTATATTCCTTGGTCCTAGACACTGACAGTATGCTGATTTCCACGCAGGAAACCACAAAACCACACCACGAAAAAGCCTGCACTTGAGAACCGTATACAGACTTGTACTGACGCCCAAGTGCAATGGATACGCAGATGTCCAAGAGTGAACCCGGGAGCCTGGGTGGCTCAGTGGGTTAAACCTCTGCCTTCGGCTCAGGTCATGATCTCAGGGTCCTGGGATGGAGCCCTTCGTCGGGCTCTCTGCCAGCGGGGAGCCTGCTTCCTCCTCTCTCTCTGCCTACTTGTGATCTCTGTCAAATAAAGTCTTTTAAAAAAAAAGAGAGAACCAAGATTCAAAACAATTCACATTTGTTGAGCTTATACATGTCAGGCACTGTTCTACCGATCCTGCGAGGACAGACATCAATAATGCCAGCCATCAAAAATCTGTCAGGGCTTACAAAGAGCCCACCTAGAACATGCCTTTTCCGGGAACTTCGTGGCCTGGTGGGTATGGATCAATCCCTGGTAAAAACAAAACAAAACAAAACAACAACAACAACAACAAAAAACAGGGGCGCCCGGGTGGCTCAGTGGGTTAAAGCCTCTGCCTTTGGCTCGGGTCATGATCCCAAGGTCCTGGGATCGAGCCCCACATTGGCCTCTGTGCTAGCCAGCGGGGAGCCTGCTTCCCCCTCTCTCTCTGTCTGCCTCTCTGCCTACTTCTGATCTCTGTCAAATAAATGAATAAAATCTTTAAAAAAAAAAAAAAAGGCACGTTTTTATGATCCCCACCTTCAAACTCCTTCAAACATGCCGGTGATGAAGTTCAGTGTAAGTCCCGGCATCGTGGAAGCCAAGAACAGGCCACTCTGCCGAAGCTGGTGGAGGGGCGGAAGCAGCTGCCCCCATCCCCGCACCTCATGCAGAGCATCACTGAGGAGTCAGGGGGGCACATCATGGCGGGAGCGGATGAGCTGCGCCTAGATATGCCCAAAAGACCCGGAGGAAGCCCACATCTGCATCCACATCAAGAAAGCCAACCGGGTCGTCTCGTGCCTCCAGATGGTCAACAAGGCGTCGAACGTGCAGCCCCTGTGCCAGTCGCACAACCAACAAGCAACTGCATGGGAAAGCACGGACCATCCCCCACTGGGGGTCGAGGACATCATCAGGCTTGAGGCGTCCGCCCTCCAGGAGCTCAAGCAGCGGGCCGCTACCGCTGAGAGCGTGAGCCGGCGTTGGCCCGGGCCTGCAAGACCTAACGCTGGGCCCCAACAATCTCCCCGGCTTCAGCAGGTGCCCCAGCACCTCAACCCGGCCGCGCGAGCCGCGGGGGCTGCCCGCAGCGCGCGTAGCAGAGGGCCGTGCGCCTGGGCGCGGGCGACGGACGCTGCACGCACACGGCGTCCTCCGGCCCAGCCGCACGCCGTGCTGCGTCTGCGCGTCAGCGCGCTGATGGCGCCGCCCCCGCGGGTGCCGCCCGTCTGCCTCGTGGGGGCCTGGAGGCTCGGCCCGGTGGTGGGCGGCGTGTACAGCGCACCGAACAGGGAGGGCAGTGCCGGGAGGCCGGCACCCCCTTGTTGGCGATGGAAGCCTGCCTGCCCGCCAGCGAGTCCTTTCGGCCTCACCGCCAACCTGAGGTCCCAGATGGCGACCAGGCCTTCCCCCACTGCGAATCTGATCGTGGAGACCCCTCCCACGGCACAGCAGCCCCAGCCCATGATGGCAGGAACATGCAGGTGCACATGGCCTCCCAGAAGGCATCCCAGCGCCCAGTCCCTGGGTGGGACACAGCGCCGCACCTGCAGCCTGACCACTCACAGCAGCAAGCCCACCGCGCCAGCCCAGACTGTCCAGTCACAAGGACGCCCCCCGGCAGTCTTCTGGGGCACACCCTGTGCCGTCGCTCAACATGAATGCTTGATGCCCTTTCCTTCAAGATTTCAAAGGCAGCGGAAATGCCCTCACCACTGGGGGTAGGGGAAGGGATGCGACACCAAAGATTTTTTTTTTTCTTCATTTTTTCAGAGGGAAACTTAAGTGCCAAATACATACATACATTGACAGGTTTGTTTGGGTAAATGGCCCCCAGTGGATTTACCCCCTCCCCCCACCCCCCAGTAAGAGAGAAGGAACAAGCCGGTAGGTATTTCTCTTTGAACAGAAACTAGAAGACAGGAAATCTTGTGCCATGTATCACCATGAGCACCTCCAGCTGTGTTGGTGCCGCTGGAATAATCAATTTGATATGTGGTGACAAAACAATCTGTCTTGGAGAGTGAGGTAAACAGGCAACACAGAGTGTAAGTGAAACAAGTGACACAGAACGCTCTAAGACGGCACAGAGAAAGGAGTGATTCACTCAGTGTTGGGCCTCTTTCCGTAAGCGTTTCCTGGACACGTAACAATACCGCAATGGACCATCACCTGGACAAATACATTTTCCAACAGAGAGGAAAAGAGGCATTTCAAGCAGAGGAGACCGCATACATGTACAGATGTCTGAAGGATTATGGTGTGTGTGAAGAAGAGTAAGACATTCCAGACCATGGAGAATAAAATTTGAAGGACAAGAGCAGCACATGTGGCTGAAGTGTGCAATAACTCATACTATGTATGGAATCCAATAATTCACAAAATGTATAGGGTTTGATAATTCATACTATGTGCAGGAAACAAAATGAATAAGCTTTGTGGAGGCTCAAACCCCAGACAGTGTTCGTATATGTTACAGTATAGTATAAGTAGTGTGGCATGGATAGTATTACAGATTACCTTAGCCTTGAACTTCCAGTAGGGTTATGTGCTTATACCAAGGTTGTAGGCCTTGGTCTACAACCTTCTTGCGGGACAGGGTTTGGGGGAGGGTGTTAAGGGGCGTCAGGGAATTACCTTACTCTCCCTCAGGCGGGAAGACCCTCAGCTGGTGGTGGCTCTTCCACACCCAGAAGCCCACCAAGTGGCAGGATCAGTGCCATCAGATAATAAAGCATGGCTACTTCTTATACTAACTTTCCCACCTCTGAACTCCAATGGGAAACTTAACATTATTCTTTTTCTGAAAGATACGTGTGTGACCCAAAGCAGTAGGGAACTGGGGACAGAAACAAATTATGCCTTAAAAAAATAAACATTTTTATATTTCAGAAGGAGAACAAATCAATGTTTGGGGCTCTTAGAAAGTATCTCCATGAAGGCTCATTCCCTTCCTAACTCTTCCTCTGTCTCCTTTTCTTCCTGTCTTCCCCTCTATTTAGGCCCCACTCCTCCCTGTCTACCTTCCCTTCCCCTTTCTATCACTCCGTACAATTCCTGCCAGGGTGTAGATAAAGCCCTGGTTCCAGCCATCTATCTCTTAAGTCTGGAATATTCTGCAACCTTAGGCTTCAGCTGGATGCCAGTGGAAGCTTTCTCCGACCACTCCCCTTTCAATAAACCCTCTTCTATAGGGTACATTCTCTTCTGGGAGAGACATGCCATGACGGTGCTTCAGCTCCAATAGGCCTGCCTCCAGTTTGCCTTCTGATGTTCCTTAAAGACAAACTTTGTGAGATAAGTAGTTTCTTCCAAAGGTTACCCCATCTAATCTATACAAGGAATGTATTCTCTTATTAGCACAGATTTACCCTTGCTCCTTGCGAGTTGATAACACTAGATCTGTTTCCTGGCCTCGTTTTCATTAAGGCTTTCCAGATGAACTGAAAAATCACTCTGCCTGGACCACCTGAGACAGAGGGACCATGCTCCAGTAGTTTTCTTCCTCATTGCCAGGTTTCTTCCTGATCAAAGTATAAGAGAGTGTGTGTGTGTGTGTGTGTGTGTTGGAATAGGTAGGGTGTGACATTCAGTTTGCTGCACCAGATATGTAAATATTTTTTGGAAATTTGAAATATAATCCCATTTCTCCATCCCCATTGAAATCAGGAAAACCAGAGAGAGGCTTGAATTGTCAAAAGAGATTTCAGTAAACCACGTAGCACAAGAAAAGACACATCTAATACCTAGAGACTATTATCATTTTACAAAAGGTGCATCCCCAGGGGGCCTTGGGATGGGCTGGTCTAGATGGAACCTACCTTCTTCCCTGGCTTCCCTGAGGTTTTGTGGCCCCTCTTGGGGAAGGGGGTTAAGTCAGTTACCTCGAAGTACACCTCCAGTTGATTTTAATAGAAAACATGGTTGCTGCTTTTTTTTTCCTATCCACTCCAGGACTTAAATATGTTTTCTACTCCCACACAGATCACCACACAAATTCAACATCCTTTGGGAATACTGAAGCTGAGGCAGGAAGGACACACTGTTTATGATTTCCTTTTGTTTCTGGATGAATTAATCATTTATTTTTGCTGTCACTGGAGGGAGCACCTCAAAGCAGCCCCATTCTCTGAGTCAGTACTATTGGTGCTTCAAGCGATAAGTGGAAACGCACCAGAATACACAGAGATGTCATTTGCAGAGTGAAATAACTGGGAGAGAAAAAAAAAACAAAACCCAGAACTATTTTAGGTCACTCTTCCTCCTGAATTACTGCTTCTATTTTATTCCCTACATATTGGAGCTTAATTTGTTAAAAAAACAATTTAAGGTGAGTTTTTCTTTCTTTTTTTTTTTTTTTCTAAGTTTTCATTTACTTAACAGAGAGAAACACAGCAGGAGAGGGAACACAAGCAGAGGGAGTGGGAGAGGGAGAACTAGGCTTCCTGCTGAGCAAGCAGCTGGATCCCAGAACCCTGGGATCATGACCCAAGCCAAAGGCAGCGGCTTAACGACTGAGCCACCCAGGCACCCCAAAGGTGAATTTTTCTTAATCCAGCAATCCCACTTTGGGGAATTTGACAGCAATAAGATCACCTTAAAATCATGGCACATGTAAAAATTGTTTAATGCAGCATTATTTATAGGATCAAAGAGTAAATTTTTCTTTCTTTTATTTATTATTCAAGTTTGTTGCTTGCTAGATTTCAAAGGGAAACTTAATAGAGAACATGGCTTGTTTTAATAACAAGAATAGCAGGAGTGACCAGGGTGGAAAAAAACCTTCAAGATGACATGATGACCCAGTGGACCAGTTATCATTTATTGTCTAACTTGGCCATTCACAAGAGGCTAATGTATACCAGAACTGGTATCAGGAAATATCTGATATGATGCAAGTCTTTGTTTTCCTTTGGACAAGGAAGAAGTCTTTGGTCAATAATTCAGAACCTCAGTAAAACCCCCTCAAAACTATCATGCTGCCACCTCCCAGCGTGTTTATGTTCCAAGCAGATTCGGCTCAGGTGGTAGAGATTTGTTAAGTGACTATTACGTGTCAGGAGGGTGCTAGGTGAGATGAAGAAGAGATGGCTCAGCTCTCAATATACTCAGCCTAGCTGGGGGGAGGTGGAGTTGGTCCAGATGTACATGAAAAGGAGGATGTTGGTGATGATGACAACAGTGCAAATGTACTTGTATGGAGAAAAGAGCAACACTGGTCACTGGACTTGCAGGAATAAAGGCGGGAGGGTGTCTGGGTGAACCTGTGGACTTATGGTATTATTAGGGTATGAAGTACAAGATAAGGAAGGGTAGTAGACGCAACTGGGAAGACTAGTCTTTTCTTTTTTTAAGGTTTTATTTATTTACTTGACAGAGATCACAAGTAGGCAGAGAGGCAGGCAGAGAGAGGGCGGGGAAAGCAGGCTCCCCACCCAGCAGAGAGCCTGATACGGGGCTCAATCCCAGGACCCCAGGATCATGACCTGAGCCGAAGGCAGAGGCGTAACCCACTGAGCCACCCATGTGCCCCTGGGAAGATTAGTCTTTGCCAGACCATAGAAGATTGTGTATGGTATTCTATGGGATTTGGGATTTTTTTTCTTCTCAGCAATGAGGAACCCCAAAGATTTTCCAAAGGAGAGAACATATAGACAGATTTGCATTTCAAATAGATCACTCAAGACTCAGATAGGCACATGCCCAAAGGCAGGTCCAGGTAGGTGACAAAGGCCTGCTTGTGGACAGTGGAAACTGATGGAGAGGAGGGATGGCTGCCAGAGAGATTTAGACTTAAATAGATAGGATGATGTGATTGATTAGATATGGAGATGAAAGTGTTCCTAAGATGACTCCTAGGGTTTTGGTTTGGTTGTCTGGGTGGATAAAATAAGTAATAGAGCAAGACAGGTGCATTTATTAAGGGACAGGCTCTGCCTTGACTCTGGATATATAGTGATGCACAAGATATTCATGAGTCCTGTCCTCATAGAGTTAACCATCTAGAGAAGGGGGCAGACATTAACCCCAAAAAAAATGCCACATAAAAAAATGTCATTGCAAATTGTGCTTGTGCCAGGGACTATAATGGAAAAGTGAAGTTATTACAAGACAGAATAAGAGGAGCACCTGGTATGCAACAGTTGTGGACATTGTCTCTAAGGAAATAATATATGGGGGGGGAGGGTAAAGTCAGGACCCAAGAAAAGCAGTAGGCCAAGGATGAAACCCTGAGTAACACCAAATGGGAAAGGAGGACTGAAAAGGCACTAAAAGGCAGAAAGGTGAGAAAGAAAAAAATAGAAGGAAAATTTGTCATGGAAGACAAGTAGAAAATTTCAAGAGATAACGTTCCAATGTTAAATTCAGCACAGAGGGAAAGCAACGTAAAGGCTAAAAAAGACCCATTGGTTTTAAGTGTGAAGTGGTTGGTAATCTTGACAAGCAGCTCACTTAGAATCAGAAGCCAGATCTTCGTGAGTCAAAGAGTGAACGAGAGGTGAGCAACTATCGAAGGGAATAAAGACCTAACACGGTGGTTAGAGGGGCTTTGAAGCAAAAGAGGAGTTGATTTTAGGATCAGAGAAACTTAACAGCAGGTGGAAATTACAGGGAGGAAGAACAAGGAAAATTTTTCCTTATTAAAAAAAAAATCTCTTCCATACCCTGCATTTATTTTTATCTGCACTTACTTGTGAATTTATTGCAACTGCCCTTGGCTATTGACCCTGAAGATTCAGGATTCTTCTCAGGGAATGCATAAAACATGAGGTTTGCATCTTTCCTATCTTTTGGGAGAGCTCAATTCAATTACATTTTAAAATCATTATCATTATTTCAGAGCCCCTAACTCAGACTAAATGAGCAATCTGAGGCAGTTCGGAGCCTTTGGCTCAGAAAACAAAGAGTTGGGCTTCCGTATCTATGCTTCAAATACAGAGGAAGTCTTTATGGTTATAGTGCTTGAACAATAAGCAAAGGAAAACCATAAAGCTTCCTTCAAGCTTGAATTTGACCGCACTGTGTGTATCATTGAGTGGGTGGAAGGAAGAAGACTTACCTTTAATTCAGATGAAATACATCTGAGAAATAATTCGTATCCATTCAAAAGGTCAGCTTTGTATCTCGTACCAAAGGTTTTCGGACAAGGGGGCCCACTGCATTCATCTGATTTTCCCGAAGAGAACCTGGTTTTGCACATCTGATTCTACATTTGTTTATAGAGAGGACAGACTAATGCAAGCACACTTTTCATTCCATTCACTACTAATGAGAAAAGATTATAACTCGAATAATTCTTCCTATCTTACAGCAATAGCAAAACACTACCAAATATAGCCATGTCTAACTATTATGAATGTCCTTAAGCTTGGGGACCATAGCGGTAATAGCTAGCACTATAATTAGCTTCTTCATCAGCCTGGCTTGGGAAAACACACTGTGAGTCCTATTCTTGCGCTGCCTATCCAGGAGATGACTAATTGCTGATTTAGAAATTCAGACCCACGACTCTGGAGAATGTCTGTAACAGTATAAAAAGCTTTCTAATTATTCATTAAGAATAAAATGGGCATCTCTTGCATGTCTCCAACCTATTAAAGGTTAATGTTGAGGGTTTTATGCAGGCCATGTTTATAAATTTACAAATTGTGCCCACGAATTTAAATCCCAATAATCCAGTTTATTAAACTCCAGTCACATCTTCTCCCTTAAAAGGCAGAACTTTACAAGTAGAATATAAATGTATTCATTGACTTGTGATCACTTACATGGCTTCCAAAACAAGACAAGTTGCACGTGTAGTCTGATTATTTTGTTAGGTTCTGACATGATTTTCTATTTCCCCTTTCTCACGCATATTTCAATATGCACACGTGACTGTTAGAAAGATTCTAATCCACGTTCCTTCTTATGCACCTGAAAGGCAGCCCGAGATACATTGTCATGGTGTCTGCTACCCAAGCCTAGCTCAGAGGTTCTAGCCAAAAGGAAAGAATCCCTCCACCACCCGTGAGTCACTTTGGGACCTGTGCCCGGGAAGGTGATACTTCCCTTTCCAAAGGGGGGCTTAAGCTCACTCCAAACTGGTTTTTAGACAGGCTTCTATGGAGGATACCTTCATAGAAGTTGCTGTGAGTTTCCATCGCTCAGGTTAAATCCCACACCAAGCGATTGCCTTCCTATCTAAATTTCTCTACCATTTCCATTTCATAAAATACAATTATCCTTTCTTCGGAGAAAGGCATTTGAGCCTAGAGGTGGTTGAATTCATGGCAGGTCATTTGTAATAGGAAAATCCATAGAGATTTTTATTCATTCGGCAAACACTTCCTAAGTACCTACTGGACCCCAAGAGATGTGAGGGCATGAAACTGAAAAAGACCTAGCTTCATCTCCACAGACTGCCCCCATCCCCTCTGCTGGAAACAATGGTGCTTTGCCAGGTAGAGATGAAGTTCTTAATCATTGCAAACCTCACAGAAAGACATTTTACAATCCCTAAGTTACCTGTTTCAATTATTTGTACTTTTCAGAGCCAGGATGTTTTCATTTATTCCAACTCCTGGTTTCTCAACCTCAGCCCTTTTGATATTTGGGACTGGATACAATTCTTTATTATGAGGGGCTGTTTTGGGCATTGCAGGATGTTTAGTGATTTCTCGGGCCTCTACGCACGAGTCTCCAGCAGCACCTCACTCCCACTAGTGGAGACAACCAAAAATATCTCCACTCATTGCCAAACATTCTTCGGGGGAACAAACCTTCGGATCTAACTTGAGTTTGTTCTTCTATAATTCGATGTCACGTTTTTGTTGTTGTTTTTGTTTATTGCGGAGACACGGTAATGGGCTACCATTCCCTGTGGAATAAGATCAAGGGAAGCCATTTTTACTTTTCTAAACAAATTTAAGTTTCTCATCCTCGGACTGGATTTCACTATTTTTAAGTGAATGACAACATAACATTGAACCAATTGTTTGGATTTCTTATTGACAACATTTCTACTTTTCTTTCTTTCCTCATTTTTTATTATTTTCATAGGCAGATGTATCAAAGACACCTTTCTAGCTGGCTTTCCTATGAAGTCAGTGATTCTTAACCATCTTTATGTGACCCTTCGATATTCAATTCCATGAAAGCGAGGTGGCCACTCCTTAGAAAGATGGGCGTGCGCATACACATTTAATTTTTGCACATAATTTTAGTAGATTCAAGGCTACCACCTCTCCGAGCCCTTACCTGGACCCTAGGTTAAAATTCTGTTTTAAAACGAGTGCCAGTTCTTTGAATTACAATGTTTTAAGGTTATAAAATAAAGCAAGTCAGAAAACACCTGATAAAGTTTGATCATCATGAAGGCTTTGCTATTTTCTAGGTAAAACTTGTAAGCACTTTTAGCCTTTTCTAAAGCATCCAAGCATCCTACTTCTTATCAGCCCTGTCATTGTTCCTTCTGTGTTTGCCAACCCATTATTGCTCTTTGCTTTAATTACTGATTTTGATACCAGTAGAGACATATCACCCTACAATAGAAGGCAGGATGAGTCCCACCCTCGCTCCCGCCTACCCACCACCCAGCAGCTGCTGAAGAGAACCTAGCAGGGCCGTGGAGGTCACACTAGTGACCCTGGTATGACTGGTCCCCTCATCCACGTCTTCAAACCCAACCCCCTGCAAAGAAAGAAAGAAATCATATGCACAAAATCTTTGGCAAGCAGTGCAAGTGATCCCTTGCAAGGGATGAAGAAAATGAGCATATCATCAAGCAAACTCCTAAATACCTTTATCGACATTTCTTCAGTGTGGCCTCCCTTTTTCTCCAATTCTCCCATTCAGACTCTGTCTGTCCCTCTGGCTCCCCCGTCATCCTATGCAGAGCCATTACACCCTGTCCTCAAACCCACATACCACTCCATCCTGGCTGAGACAAAAAAGGCCTTAAGGTTAATGAGACCCCCCTCCGGAGAAGATAGTTTAAGATCATCAATTATTACTTCAACATGTGCTTTGGTGAGTCACCACCACCACCACCCCCAACCCCAAACCCCAGTGATTTTCCAGAGTATTTCTTCCCGACACACAGAGTAGTCTTCCCTAGAGGAATTCTCATGCCTCCTGCTAAGAAGCTAATAGCTTCTCCATGTCATTACACCATATGAGCCAGCACAGTGATGATTTCCTACATCCTTCCTACCCTAAGTGTGCTCCCTGGAGGAGTAGCTTTAGCATTACCCGGCAGTTTTAGAAATGAAGACTCTCGGTCTCCTCCCCAAAATTCCTGAATCTGAATCTGCATTTTAACAACATCTGCAGGTGATCTGTGTGCACACCTAAGTGCCCTTCACCACCATTTTTACATGCCTGTGCTGGAATTGCTTTGGGGTCCCAGGCATTGCACTAGGGAGCATGCTGGCTCCTTCCTCCTCCACCCTGAGCCCAGACTGCAGAGTGACTCCAACTAAGGGACCTGTCTGTAGATTTTCCTCTAGCTAAAGTGGCTTCTCACTCATACCTTTGCCCCACCCCCTACCCACCACAATCCTCCAGACTGAAATGTTTGTTCAAGATCTCAGCTTCCTTTGATTGTCTTCGATCCCCTCATCCATGTATCACATGCTTTGTAGGAAAGGAACAATCAGGACATTTTACAATAGGAACCCCTTATTCTAAGTAGTCTAACATGTACTAGGCATTGTGCTAAGCTCTTTCGTATGCATCATTTCACTGAACGTCTAAAACCACCCTGAAAATGGATAAACTTCTCCCCATTTACAAATAGAGAAACTAAGGCTCAGGAAGACCAAATTAGTTATCCAAGTTGTCACAGCTGGTCAGGAGGCAGAGGCAGGGTCTGTCCTTTCCCCAGTACCATGATGTTAGGGGTAATTACCTGGTACTCAGGATCTATACAGATGTCTAACATATAAATATATACACATATATATCAGAGTGATTTCCACCTGCCCCCCTCTTTCCCTTTCATCGAGCAGCCCACATTTGGAAGTATAAAGAGTAAATTGAAGAGTAAATTGGCAATAGAGTGTGATATGCACTATCATGGTGCTAAGTGTAGGGTATTTGAAGCCCCCACAGGAGGAGCGCCTAACTCAGCACTGGGTATGAAGTTCAGTTCTGTGAGGCATGACACGCAAGCCAAAACCTGAAGGAAAAGATGGGAAGACGATTATTTGGGCAGAGGAAAGTGACAACAAAGGTCAGAAGCAAGAGACAGTGTGGCCAGTTCAACAAATGAATGGAAAGAAATATGGTATGGCCGGAGCAGGATGGGGGAGGCTGGAATCAGGTAGGGAGGAGGGAGGACAGGCAATGGGATGAGAAAAGGTGCAGAGGCAAGCAGGAATCCTAACATGAACAACCTCAGGAGCCATGTAAGAAGTTTGCTCCAAATCCAAAGAACAAGGAGTGTTGCTGAAGTTTTTAAGCAGAGGGAGGAATGTGACCACATTTGTTTTAGGAAGACTGTTCTTCTGGGGGATGATGGATTGAAGGGAGAGCCTGAGAAGATGATAATGAAGAATGAGATGGGAAGGCAGCTGAAACGATATGGATGATAGGTGATGGTGGCCTAAACTCAGGTAAAAGAAGGAAGAACCAGAGAAGCAAAGGGTAGAGCTACTTAGGACCCCAGTAGGGCTTGATGGATCCAATATGAGAGTGACAGGGGTAGGGACAACAGGAGGATATCCTCCATGTTTTGCTTAGGCAGGATACGACCATGTACTTGGACGTGTTATCAAAAATACCCCTACAGGGGTGTCTCAGTGGCTCAGCTGGGTGGGCATCTGGCTCTTGATCTAGGCCCAGGTCTTGGTCTTGGAGTTGTGGGTTCAGGCCCTGCACTGAACTCCATACTCAGTGTGGAGCCTATTTAAAAAAAAAAAATCCCTACAAATCATCTCTAAATTAAGATATGAATACCACTTTATCTATTAATATACCTATAGCTATGTCCTCTTGTGGTTGCAAGAAACCCCCTCAATACTTTATTATCAGATGGACATACTTACTGGTATAACTGAGTCATTATGGGACATACATAGTGAAGATCATTGTCACAGCATGATTTTCTTTTTTTTTTTAATTTTATTTATTTATTTGACAGACAGAGAACACACGTAGGCAGAGAGGCAGGCAAAGAGAGGAGGAAGCAGGCTCCCTGCTGAGCAGAGAGCATGATGCAGGGCTCAGTTCCAGGACCCTGGGATCATGACCTGAGCTGAAGGCAGAAGCTTTAACCCAGTGAACCACCCAGGCGCCCCACAGCATGATTTTCTAAACAAAGATCATTAGACAGGGGAAACATTTGAAGATCCTACTCATTTCCACTAAGTTATGCCTATCGATGTGAACAGTAATTTGGTTGGAGGATTATCAAACATAGGTTAAAACAAAAGAGGAAGAACTAGTAAGCCACACACTATAGGAAAAAGGGGATCAGTCATAAAACATAAAGATTCTCAAGGAAAAAAATACTGGTCAGAGATAACACAAACATAGAAGCCTCCATAAGAAACATGTTTATTACTGACTAGTTCTATTTTTTTTTGTTTGTTTCAAGGTTTTATTTAAATTCTAGTTAATTAATATACAGTGTAATATTGGTCAGTGGAGGGGAATTTAGAGATTCATCACTTCCATACAATACCCAGCACTCCTCACAAGTGCCCTCCTTAATGCCCATCGCCCACCCCACACCCACCTCCCTCCACCCACCCTCCATTTGTTTTCCATACTTAAGAGTCTCTTATGGTTCACCTCCCTCTTTTTCCTTCCTTCTTTCTTTTCCTTCCCCCGTGTTCATCTGGGTCTCTCAAATCCCACATATGAGTGAAATCATATGATAGGTATCTTTCTCTAACTGACTTATTTCACTTCGCATAATACACTCTAGCTCCATTCATGTCACTGCAAATGGCAAGATTTCATTCTTTTTATGACTGAGTAGTATTCCATAGTGTGTGTGTATATGTGCACGTGTGTGTCTTTGAGTGTGTCTTTGAGAGTGTGTGTCTTTGAGAAAGAGAGAAAGAGATACTACATCTTCTATATCCATTCATCTGTCAATGGACATTTGGGCTGACTCCATGATCTGGCTATTGTGGATAATGCGGCTATAAACATTGGGGTGCGTGTGCCTCTTCAAACCAGTATTTTTGTATCCTTTGGGTAAATACTCGGCAGTGTCACTGTTGGGTCATAGGATAGCTCTATTTTTAACTTTTTGAGGACCACCCCCCATAGTACTTTCCAGAGTGGCTGCACCAGTTTGCATTCCCACCAACCATGCAAGAGGGTTCCTCTTTCTCCGCTTCCTCGCCGACACCTGTTGTTTCCGATGTTGTTAGTTTGAGCCATTCTGACGAGTGTGAGGTGGGATCTCATCTTGGCTTTGAATTGTACTTTTTGATGATGAGTGATATTGAGCATCTTTTCATGTGTCTGTTAGCCAGCTGGATGTCTTCTTTGGAAAAATATTACTGACTAGTTCTAATTTCAGACATGACTACTAAAACTTTCTCCACCCCCAAATGGCTATAAATGATTTTCAGTATATTTTTTGACAGCACACATATTAAAAATAAGAATAATTTCTTGAAAACCCTATGTATTTTAAATCTGAGGACTAGATTCTGTGTAAGTTGGGGTTTTTTTTCCAGATATTAAGAGGAAAGTAGAATGCCAGAGAAGCAAGTGCTTTTTCTCTTTAGCATAGAGACAGGTAGAAAAGGCAACCTTATTTTTTAGTTATACTTGTAGGCCAAAAGGTAAAAATGGATGATGAAGATAGTATTAGGATTTCCTATTTCTTTAAGGAATTTATGCCTATATTGAAACTAGGATTGAAAAACACTCATAAGAGGTGCCTGGATGGCTCAGTGGGTTAAAGCCTCTTCCTTCAGCTCAGGTCATGATCTCAGGGTCCTGGGATCGAGCCCCACATCAGGCTCTCTGCTCAGCAGGGAGCCTGTTTCCCCCTCTCTCTCTGCCTGCCTCTCTGCCTATTTGTGATCTCTCTCTATCAAATAAATAAAATCTTAAAAAAACAAACAAACACTCATAAGGATTGCACATAAATCACATAAAATATTTGTATCCTTGTTTTGGTCCATTATGGATTCATTTTCTTCAGTGTGTGTCCTCCCTTGTCTCACATCAAAGGATGCTATGGAAGCATCAGTGGTAAACACACTGTTTCACTGATAAGGAAAGGGGTCAAGAATACCGACCTTCCACTGCTAACTATCACTTTTATAGGTACCCCCAGTGAAATTCTGCTCATGTTCAACTGCCAGCAAAACTTCTCCATTCCTTTGAGCAAATGCAGTCATTTCCTATCTTAAGATGAATCTTTTGCTGATCAAGTTTCTCTTTCTTTTCATTTTAGCCACCAAGAAAATCAGAATGCAGAATCTGGACCCCAGTTTTAGTCTTTATAGAGGACATAATCCTCATAAACCAATGGCTTTTTCTTAAATGGCATATGAGCCTAAAAAGAGTCCTAAATTCTTTATATTTATAGCCCTGCTACACTTCTTAAGAACCAAAGCAAATATACGAAATTTAATGCAAACAAAACAGTAATTTCACTGGCATTAGTAAACATGACAGGTGAAACTATGTTGTCAAAACCGATCATTGCTCAGAGCTCTCCAGCACCCCGTCTCTGTCAGTCCCATGTGTGGCGTGCTGACTCAATGCTCTTACTCCCATTTCTCTGTTAAAATTATTGTGAAACTGTCAATTGTGTGATGTGTAGTAGTGACATCCGGGCTTTGGTGCAAACAGCTCATTTCGATGTTAGGTCTGTCTTTGTGCTTTTCTCATCAGTCCACATGACCACCCAAAAATAGACATAAACTTGGTCCCAAAGACGAGGTACTGAGTGATCATACAGAGGTCCTAGAGTGTTCTTATATTACTTTCTAAATTACCATAAAAACCCAAAAGCGAAAGTATCAAGTACTCCCAGAAAACTAACAGTCCTTGAGAATATATCTGGTATATTCCTGCTGAGAACCCCAGATTTAGGGGTTAGTGGCCTATCAGTTTGCCCCCCTCCCCCCAGTACCACCTTTCTGTTCTGCTTTTATTTTCTGCTTGGCCTCATTTTTAGAAAATCCATGTTTTTGATATATGGTGCTGTATGCTCTTTTGTGAACTGCCTCAACTTTTCTGAAGCAGAACAAAATTAAAAACCCACAGCTCATGCTGCCAAAGAAATCATTGGTAACTAATTGGTTTAAAACACCATCAGCCACAGTTTCAAGCTGAAATTTTTGCTTTTTTTTATCTGCAATCCTTCTCTCCTATCAGCTTTTGATGTGTATTTTCAAAACCATAGAAAGCTAATGAAATAATTTCTAGAATTGTTTTCTGTTAAAAAAAAAAGCCACTTAATATCGTGGCTCATTGTAGTCCTAACTAGTGTGGATGAAATAAGTTTGCCTAATACCAAATGAACTTTACACAAAAAAAATGATTATTTTAAGAGGTGGTCCAAAATCTTAAACATTAGCAAAGCATTCTTAAACATTAAACAAAGCAAGAAAGAAGGTGTCAAATCCTCCAACAAAATTGCCGCAGTCTCTAAACAGCACCCCTGTCCTCAGCGACCTTCTGGAGAAGACCTTGCTCATCCTACCACCTACAAGCTGGTAGCTGGCCTAAGGATTAGGTGCACTATTCCAAGGGACACGCCTTCAGACCTGGAGAGGTTGAATATCTCCTGCGGACAGCCTGATAATGTGAGTGGGGATTGTGGGCAGTGAACAATGTGGCTTTTGTGTTGGGAGTGCCTACAGATGGGTTCCTTTAATCAAAGGGGTTTTTTTTTCTTTTCAGCAACAGTATTCATTGTTTTTGCACCACACCCAGTGCTCCACGCAATAATGCCCTCCTTAATCCCACCACCTGGCTCCCCCAACCTCCCACCCCC
>PISX010017696.1:0-42680 GCA_004024625.1 Mellivora capensis | reverse complement strand
CTATAAGATACCTAGGAATAAACCTAACCAAAGAGGCTAAAAATCTATACTCAGAAAACTATAAAGTACTCATGAAAGAAATTGAGGAAGACACAAAGAAATGGAAAAATGTTCCATGCTCCTGGATGGGAAGAACAAATATTGTGAAAATGTCTATGCTACCTAAAGCAATCTACACATTTAATGCAATCCCTATCAACATTCCACCCATTTTTTCAAAGAAATGGAACAAATAATCTTAAAATTTATATGGAACCAGAAAAGACCTCGAATAGCCAAAGGAATATTGAAAAAGAAAGCCAAAGTTGGTGGCATCACAATTCTGGACTTCAAGCTCTATTACAAAGCTGTCATCATCAAGACGGTATGGTACTGTCACAAAAACAGACACATAGATCAATGGAACAGAATAGAGAGCCCAGAAATAGATCTTCAACTCTATGGTCAACTAATCTTCAATAAAGCAGGAAGGAATGTCCAATGGAAAAAAGACAGCCTCTTCAATAAATGGTGTTGGGAAAATAAGACAGCCACTTGAAGAAAAATGAAATTGGACCATTTCCTTACACCACACACGAAAATAGACTCAAAATGGATAAAGGACCTCAATGTGAGAAAGGAATCCATCAAAATCCTTGAGGAGAACACAGGCAGCAACCTCTTCGACCTCAGCCGCAGCAACGTCTTCCTAGGAACATCCCCAAAGGCAAGGGAAGCAAGGGCAAAAATGAACTATTGGGATTTCATCAAGATCAAAAGCTTTTGCACAGCAAAGGAAACAGTTAACAAAACCAAAAGACAACTGACTGAATGGGAGAAGATATTGGCAAACGACATATCAGATAAAGGGCTAGTGTCCAAAATCTATAAAGAACTTATCACACTCAACACCCAAAGAACAAATAATCCAATCAAGAAATGGGCAGAGGACATGAACAGACATTTCTGCAAAGAAGACATCCAGATGGCCAACAGACACATGAAAAAGTGCTCTACATCACTCGGCATCAGGGAAATGCAAATCAAAACCACAATGAGATATCACCTCACACCAGTCAGAATGGCTAAAATTAACAGGTCAGGAAATGACAGATGCTGGCGAGGATGCGGAGAAAGGGGAACTCTCCTGCACTGTTGGTGGGAATGCAAGCTGGTGCAACCACTCTGGAAAACAGCATGAGGTTCCTCAAAAAGTTGAAAATAGAACTACCCTATGACCCAGCAATTGCACTACTGGGTATTTACCCTAAAGATACAAACGTAGTGATCCAAAGGGGCACGTGCACCCGAATGTTTATAGCAGCAATGTCTACAATAGCCAAACTATGGAAAGAACCTAGATGTCCATCAACAGATGAATGGATAAAGAAGAAGTGGTATATATACACAATGGAATGCTATGCAGCCATCAAAAGAAATGAAATCTTGCCATTTGCAACGACGTGGATAGAACTAGAGGGTATTATGCTTAGTGAAATAAGTCAATTGGAGAAAGACAACTATCATATGATCTCCCTGATATGAGGAAGTGGAGATGCAACATGGGGGGTTTGGGGAGTAGGAACAGAATAAAAGAAACAAGATGGGATCGGGAGGGAGACAAACCATAAGTGACTCTCAATCTCACAAAACAAACTGAGGGTTGCTGGGGGGAGGGGGATCGGGAGTGGGGGTGGGGTTATGGACATTGGGGAGGGTATGTGCTATGGTTAGTGCTGTGAAGTGTGTAAACCTGGCGATTCACAGACATTACCCCTGGGGATAAAAATACATTATATTTTTATTAAAAAAAAAAACAAAAAAAAAACAGTCTATCTGACTTCCAAGCCCACCCTAACAATCCAAGTCTTCTCTGGTGAATCTCTTTGCTCCTGTTGTCTACTCAGGTCCTCCCAACATCCCAGTTCCAGCCATGCCGTGATGAAAGCACCATGACTCTGTTTGGGGCTCATGCCTTTTCTAGAATGTCAGCTCCTGGCAGTGAGGCCCACGGGAACACTTCCAGGTTGGGGGTGGGAAACGGGAGGGAGGTCCCACACCTGATAATGACTGCAGGGGGAATTAAGTGGGAAAGACAGGAAATAAGACACCAAACCCACAGCAAAGTCAAAGGGCAGTGGAAAGAATTCTGTGCAAGTCCCTTAGAATGTTTGGAGGAAATCACAGGCATTCCCATGGATTTCCTAATGGCCAAACCTCATGAGATGCTTCTTGTTTTCCTATAACCTGTGATTTGCTCTGGTTTCCTGTTCTCTTCCTAGAAGCCCTGACCTGCTCCATCTCTTCAATTTCATTATGTTTGAGACTGGCTGAAAACTTGGACACTGTTTCCCTAGCCCCTGGGTTTTTAGCCTTCCTGGAAATAAGCATTCAGCCTCTTTTTAAAATAGGCTGAATTTAATCATTGCGAGTGGATCACTAGCTGTCCTCCAGTTGCACTGTATTTCCTATCTCCCCCATTCCAGCTATGCAGAGCCATGTGACTAGTCCTCCCCAGCGGAATGGGAAAAGGAATGATATGGCCATTTCTGTTGGACCCATTCTGTTTTCCTGTTCCTACGGGCAAGAATGGCGAGGACAAGGGCAGCCTTGGAAACCACTTGGTGGAGCTTCTGTCTGCCTGGGTCCCCAAACGACGGTGCACAGGAGAGATGTCCATCAATATGGAACATGGCCCTGAATGGTTACCCTATACTGGGGTTGTGTTTGAGCCACTCTATGTCTTGGGTGTGTTGGTGACAGCTGCTCAGCCTACCCCAACTGTATCCATTTCCTGGGGATGCCATTACAAACTACCCTGAACTGGGTGGATTAAAACAACAGAAATTTGTTCTCTCACGGTTCTGAGGCTAGAAGTCTAATCAAGATATTGATGGAGTTGGCTCCTTTCAAGGACTCTGAGGGAGAATCTATCTGTTCCATGCCCTTCTCCTGGCTTCTGGTGATGGCGGGCAATCGTCACCATTCCTTGGCTAGGAGGTGGAGCATTCCAGGCTCTGTTTCCATCTTCATGTGGTCTTCTCCCTGCATCTCTGTACCTTCACATGACCATCTTCCCTCTGTGTCTCCCTCCTCTTTTTATATGGCCATCAGTCATATTGGGTCATATTGGTTCTACTCTAGTATGACCTCACCTTAATTGAACTAATTACATCTGTAACCATTCTATTTCCAGTCAAGTTACATTCTGAGGCACTAAGGGTTAGGACTTCAACATATCTATTTTTTGGGTGGGGGGAGATAAAATTCAACCCATAACATCAATTAATAAAAGCAACAAAACAAGGCAGAGAAACCCCAAAGTCATAGTGTAAGTACAGCCGATTCTTATGGCAACTCACCTTTGACACTAGAGTCTGACTCCTCATGCTGTGGACTTTCAGTTCCTCCCCTCTCATCCTGGAAAAAAGGCCCATCCAGCCTTTATTCTCCAGGATCCTGGGTCAGGCAGTTGAGCCTGAATCCATAGATAGGTTTAAATGGCCTCTTTGGTATAAACATTGTGGGTCTCAATGAATGGGAACATTGATTCATGTCCTGCTGACCTTACAGGGCTTCCAATAAGGATCAAAGCAGTATGTAATAGTAACAACCGAGGTGCATAACATGCTTTAGAGTTTAGTGTGATCCCATCATTTTGGTAAGCCTTTTCATTTTTTTGCTAGTTGGCCCTCAGGTGCACAAAATTGGGTTGAGTGGTTCACGGCAAGCCATACCAAACGTAATTTTTTCTCTCATTTTATTATTTATTTCATTTCTTTCATGAATAATTCTCATTTTCAGTCACCTCTCAGTGGCCCCAGGGACTTCTGCTACTAGAGCACATTCTTTTCTTAGAATGGGACCCAACCACTTTCTATTCCCAATGGGATTCCCACAGTTTCTGTGATGGAAGCTGGGGTGAGCAGCCCCTCCTCTCTTCTGGGTGGGGTTCAGGCAGGGAGGTGGTAGCTCAAACCAGTTCAGGATGGGGTCCAACACAATAGAAGCTTGTGCATACTAATTTATTATTTTAGTCCTTCCTCCATTCCTCAGCTCCGAATAAATAAGGAAATGAAAGAGAAGGAAAAACAGGGGTGGGACTAGAAGACAAAATGAGGGATAAGATTGGTATACAGAAACCCTACCATAAATCCTGTGTTGTTTTGCAGATCTTTCTGAGCTTCCAGGTAGCCAAAGCAAATAGTAAGCAAGGCAAATGATTGATTATGAAAATCAACAGGTTCTCCCTTAAGAGAAGCCTAGCTTTCCTGCTAAGGAGGCCCGAACCTTTTATCTCCTGAGATCCCCAGTAAATTCATACACTAAACATAGCAAGGATTGTATAGCATGACTTTTAAAATAGGCAAATTCCATTTTTACATGTGTCCTTTTACTTCATTATTTGACAGGGTGCCTATGATGTTCATTATCAGGTGTCATTAGGAATTTGCAAATTAAAACAACAATGAGTTTCCACTACATACCCATGAGAATGGCCAAAATCTAAAATACTGACCACACCAAATGCTGGAGAGGATGTGGAAGAACAGGAGCTCTCATTCGTTGCTGGTGGATGGTATGGTATATGGTAAAGGTACTTTGGAAGACAGTCTGACAGTTTTTTTACAAGATCAAACATACGTTTTTTTTTTTTGTATGATCTAGCTGTTGTGTTCTTTGGTGCTTACCCAAATGAGTGAAAACTTACATCCATAGAAAAACCTGCACACAAATGTTTATAGTAGCTTCATTCATAATTGCCAAACCTTGGAAGCAAGCAAGATCTCTTTTAATGTCTGAAGAGATAAACAGACTCTAGTACATTCAGACAATGGAATATCATTCAACAATAAAAAGAAATGAGCTTTCAAGTCACAAAGGACATGAAGGAAACTTAAATGAATATTGCTAAGTGAAGGAAGCCAATCTGAAAAAGCACATCCTATGTGCTTCTAACTATATAACATTCTGGAAAAGGTGAAACTATGGAGGTGGTGCAAAGATCAGTGGTTGTCAGGTGTTGGGTGGCATGGAGGTGGGAGAGGAAGGGAAAGATGAGTATATACAGGACAGGGGATTTTTAGGACAGTGGAGTTATTTTTCTGTATCATACTATCATGGTGGGTACCTGTCATTATACATTTGTCAAAACCCATAGAACATGCAACACAAAAAGTGAGTCCTAATGTAAACTATAATTTAGCTAATAATGATGCTTCACTATTGGCTCATCAATTATGACACAGATTCCACTCTAGTCTGAGATGTTAAAAAAATAGAGGATATTGGGGTTTGTGTAAGTGTATATGGGTACTCATATTTCTCACTCAATTTTTTTCCTGTAAATCCTAAAACTACTCAGTAAGAGGACCATTACTAAAAAAAAAAAAAAAAAAAAAAAGTGCACCTCTAAGTGCTTCTGGAATTGCCAGCCACTGGGGAATGGACTCAGCACCGAAGTCTTCCCTTTCTTGCACCCCTTCCATAGAGCCTGCTTCCAGAAAAGCCTTCCAGAAAAGCCTTCCTGACCTACCTCCAGCAAGGGAGCCAGATTCCTTGAGGAGACCAAGCCTGAGGTTGGGCAGCCTTGCACAGAAGAAGAGGGGTCCTTTTACTCCCCTTCTCACCACCGCTGGTGGGTTTATTCTCATGTAGGTCCCTTTAACTGCTTCTCATCTGGGCATAGTCATTATCAAGTCCACATCTTACCAAAATGTGTTGAAAAAGCATTGCTTTATTTATTTATTTTTTTAAAAAAGATTTTATTTATTTCAGACACAGAAAGAGAAAGAGAGCACGAGCTGGGAGGGGGGAGGGACAGAGAGAGAAGCAAGGGGCTCCATCCCATGGCCCTGGGATCATGACCCCAACCAAAGCCAGACACCCAACCGACTGAGCCACCAGGCTCCCTGAGGCACAGCTTTTATTTATTTGTTTATTTAAAAGATTTTTTTATTTATTTGACAGAGATCACAGGTAGGCATAGAGGCAGCCAGAGAGAGAGGAAGGGAAGCAGGCTCCCCGCTGAGCAGAGAGCCTGATGCGGGGCTCGATCCCAGGGTCCTGGGATCATGACCTGAGCCAGAGGCAGAGGCTTTAACCCACTGAGCCACCCAGGCGCCCCAAGGCACAGCTTTTAGACAAAGTATTCAAGGCAAACCTCTTCTTGTGTTATCTTGGTGCCTACTATGACTTCTACGTATGTCAATAAACTGAGGTTCAGGTACTGAGTCCCACAGCACTAGATGGCAGAGGGAGGACTAAGGGCTAAGGATGAGCCCTCATCATCACATCCATCTGCTGTGTGGGGTGGAGAGATCCCGCCCCGCATACCTCCTCCCTGCGCGCATGTCCAGCCCTCTGGCCCTGGAAGCTCAGCCCAGTGGTCCACTCCACCTGCCCCTCGCCCCGCCCCCGGCCGGCGTCTGCGCTCTGGACTTGCCCACCCTGTTGCGCAAAGTCACATGTTTGGAAGGTAAGCGTTCCCGTTTCCAGTGCCGCAGAAAAATGAGAAACAAAAAAAATTCATCCTGGATTAAAAAAAAAAAAAAACGATCCAAAGTCTCCGAAAGTGTACACACAGTAGCAGATGTTGTTTAACAGGCTTGTAGGACATTCCCAAAAAGTTATAAACATATCTTTCAGTGGTTACTTAAGATAAACAGATACAAGTCACATATTTTTTGGTACAAGAAACAGCTTGCTGTTTGGAAGCCAAATAAAGATTCCTGAGTGTGAGATGCACCTGAAAAAGATTAGGAGATCGTATCAAGGACATTAAACTGGGGCCAAATCTAACATGCTTTATGTGGAGTCGTGTCTCTGCAAAAAAAAAAAAAAAAAAAAAAAAAGGGTTCCATCTCCATGCAGAAAATTTAGGGCTGATAGGGGCTTAAGGGACCTTTCTCCACACCTCTGCTGTGTTTCCCTTCTCTGGCGCCAGGCCCCAGCCACCCAGACAGCCTGCATGGCTCCCCTCCACCTGATAGCATCCCTCACCGAGTGGTTCCTGGGTGCTGGGCCCTGACAGGGTGCCAGGCACACAGACTTGACATGGACAGTACAGTCTGACCAGGGAAGCCGATGTATAAATAGGTACTTTAGTCAAATGCGATCTCTTGTGGGACCATCCTGTGATGTTTAATCACCTGGGCTCTGGGAGCCAGATTCCCTGGGTTCAAATCCTGGCTCTGACATTTCCTTGCCCTATATCCTGGGCCAGGTCAATTTATCTCTCTGGCTTCAGTTTTATCATCTATGCAATGGAAGTAATAATAGTACCTGCCTATATAATGTATTGCTTTTTAAAAAAATTTTGTTTATTTATTTGCAGGAGAGAGAGCAGTGGTGGGGCAAAGGGCAGAAGGAGAGGGAGAGGCAGACTCCATGCTGAGCAGAGAGCCCAATGCCGGGCTCCATCCCAGGACTCCAGCATCTTTTTTTTCTTTTTAAAGATTTTATTTATTTATTTGACAGACAGAGATCACAAGCAGGCAGAGAGGCAGGCAGAGAGAGAGAGGAGGAAGCAGACTCCCTGCCGAGCAGAGAGCCCGATGCGGGACTCGATCTCAGGACCCTGGGATCATGACCTGAGCTGAAGGCAATGGCTCAACCCACTGAGCCACCCAGGCGCCCCCTAGGACTCCAGTATCTTGAGCTGAACCAAAGGTAGAAGGATAACTGACTGAGCCACTCAGGTGCCCTGATGTTTTGACCTCTGGTTAAAAATTACCCAAAACTGGGGCACCTGGGTGGCTCAGTGGGTTAAAACCTCTGCCTTCAGCTCAGGTCATGATCTCAGGGCCCTGGGATCAAGGCCCACATCGGGCTCTCTGCTCAGCAGGGAGCCTGCTTCCTCCTCTCTCCCTCTCTGCCTGCCTCTCTGCCTACTTGTGATCTCTGTCAAATAAATAAATAAAATCTTTAGAAAAAAATTACCCAAAACTTCATGGCTTGAAAGTCTTTTTGGATGTCAGTTTCTGTGGGTCAGGAGTAGAACACTGGGTGTTATACTCAACTAATGAAACATATGGGGCGCCTGTATGGCTCAGTGGGTTAAGCCTCTGTCTTTGGCTCAGGTCATGGTCTCAGGGTCCTGGGATCGAGCCCCACATCCGGCTCTTTGTTCAGCAGGGAGCCTGTTTCCCCCTCTCTCTGCCTTCCTCTCTGCTTACTTGTGATCTCTCTCTTTGTCAAATAAAAAAGAAAACAAACAAAAAAACTAATGAATCATTAATTGAATGTTGGCTAATTGAATTTAAATTAAAAAAAAAGGCGGCGAGGTGGGTTGTGATACGGGCATTGCTAATGGGTGCCTGGGACTCTGAGTCTCTCACAAGAACGTAATCAAGGTGTGGGTTGGGCTGTGGTCTTCTCGAGGCTCCACTGGAGAGTCTGCCTCCAAATTCACTCACACTCAAGAGGCTGCTGGTGGCCTCAGGTTCTCACTGGCTGCTGGGCAGAGACATCAGGTTCTTGCCATAAGGATCTATGGGGCTGCTCACGACCCACAGCCTACTCCTCCCAGAGTGAGGCCAAAGAGAGGGAGGGAGAGAGTGGGAAAGAATATTTTTGTAACCTAGTTTCTGATGTGACTTTCCATCCCTTTTGCCATATACATATTTTTAAAGATTTTATTTACTTATTTGAAAGAGAGAGAGAGAGAGCATAATCTGGGAGCAGGGAGAGGGAAAAGCAGGCTCCCTGAAGAGCAGGGAGCCCAATGCGGGGCTCGATACCCGGATCCCAGGATCATGACCTGAGGTGAAGGCAGTTACTTAACAGACTGAGCCACCCAGGCGCCTCCCTTTTGCTATATTTTGTTTATTAGAAGCCAGTAACAGGAGTAGCTGCCACTGAAGTGGAGGGGTTTGCACAGGACTATGAACTGGAGGTCACTGGGTCAGTTTCTGTGGGAATGATGATTCATTCATCCTCCAGGCCATCCTGTGGTATCACCCTATCTCCAAGGATTGTAAGGATCCGATGAGTTTATCTGTGCAAAATGCTTAGCCCAGACCTGAGTTCTCCTCTCTCCCATTTTAAGATTTAATTGCTCAGATGGTTAGAACTCTCACCTCAAGACACGCAGGCACGTGTGCACACACCAACATTTCTTATCCTCCCATCCTCTTTTGTCTTGTTTCCCCATCTGTGTCCCTACCCGAGTCTCTAAGCCTCATGGCGGTGTGGGCGGTATGGGTGGCACTCATCACTTGAAGGGCAATCGTGTCTTCACTCCCGGGACCCTGAGCCCTTCACTCTGACCTCTTCAGAGAGTGACCGCTGGCTGACTCTGTCATGTCAGGGGAAAAGCTGAGTAGCCTGTGGGAGGCATCGGGGTGGGCTTAGAGGTGAATCTCTGATCTGCCATTGAGCCTAGGTTTGACTTGCAATTTCTCAACTTGGCCATGGTCTTCTAACTCTAAAGTGACACTTGTTCACCTGGGAGATCTTGTGAAAATAAAAATTGGATTTAACAGTGTAGGTGGGGTCTGAGATTATGCCTTTCTAACAAGTTCCCAGGCAGTGCCAAAGTGGCTGGTCTGTGGGCCCCACCATGACTAGCAGCAAGGAACCAGGCAATAGCAGCTCCTCTGTGCAGAGATCCAAAAAAGCCAGGGTTTCCTTCTGTGCAGATTCCAGCTGAGCAGTAAAACCACAAGCAAGTAGAGGGAAAAAAAAAGATGCAGAATCAAATGTAACTAGGGGTGTGGGAAGACAGGGAACACCCTTTGGATGATGTGTAATTAACATGAGCCTGTGGGGTCGGTCCATTCTAGAAGGCTGGAGAGGGGGACTTGAGGTTGGCTGGAAAGAGAAACTGGGGGTCAGTGTGCCAGAGGCTTTGAATGTCAGGTTCACATCTCTGGATTTCATTCTGAGGTTCAAGGGTTGCCAAATGTGAATGCTTACAAGTGTTCTTGTGAGACAGTGAGGAGTGGTGGGGCCTGGGGTCAATGGGAAGAGCGTGTCTATCCAAGGGGGCAGTTCCTACTCAGCTCAGCTGATTGTAGTGAGATGGTAGTTGGACCTTCCGATGTTTCAAACAAAGTCACGTATTTGGAATTTTATGTAAAATCTTCCAATTTTTAGAAGTTGTGAGGCCAAATGAAATCTATTTGCGATCCTAGCTGACTTGAGAGCCTGTGATTCATGAGCTCAGGTGGAGGCAAAAGGCACCCAGTGAAGGTTTGGGTCAGGAAGCTGCTTCTTAGGAGAAACTAGCACCTGGATAAAGTCCATAGGAGCTGAGAACCTTGGTCAGGAGAGAGTGTGCTGCCTAGTTACCTGTGATCTCGAAGTCCTCCTAAGCAGTCATGCTTCCAGGCAAGAGGGCTCTCAAGGACAGAGGGAAGGCGTTCCCCGGGAGTGGTGATGATCACCTGCTCGAAAGAGGAGAAATAAATCTGCCTCCACCGCTTCCGCCACTGCCCAAGGCTGGCCACTTCTGGCATGGTTAGAGGGCATCATGCAATGTGATGCAGAGTTGAGTCAGCAACTGTTTGTTCCCACCTGAAACTTGTAATTTCTTCACTTGGTGGTCACTGGCAAGTCAGCTGACCTCTCCTGCCTCAGTTTCCCTAATTTATAATAATCTTGCCTCTCTCACAGGGTAGTTGAGAATCAAATGAGATACTATAGGGAAACACCATAGTGTCTTGCACAGACTAAGTGATCAATTGATAATGATGATAACGATGATGGCGATGACAGTTTGGGGGCAGTGCAATATATTATCTTTGGAAGAGTTATTAGGGATCACTCAACCGCATCACTTTATAGGGGGAAAGTGAGACTCAGAGCCGGTGGGGGATTTAGTTAAGGCCCCACAGTAAGGTGGAGTCAGGAAGATCCACCCCCTCCCATCCCTGTCCTACGTGTTTCTCTCCAGCAATGAACACGGGGCCTGGCACGTGGTGTGTGTGTGGAATGAAAGAATGAATGAATGAACCAATAGCCATGGAAGAACGAACCATTCCTCTCATTTTCTTTCTGTGCTTGTAACATTTCATTCTTAATTCACTTGCAGGTACATGGAGAAGGGAGAAGTGATTTACATAGGATTCATGGCTCTGGGGATGGAGAAATGGTGAAGAATTCCCATTGTGTTGGAGCTGGTTGTCGCTGCCTCTCCAGCCAGCCAGCCTCTTTCCTTCCCTCACTCTCATTCTTCCTTCCATCATCCCTCCTGCTTCCTGCCTGTCAGTCTGCCAATTATTCTTTCATTCAGTCCATTTGTACTGAGCATCTTCTATATGCCAGTGTCTTTAGGCACTTGGGGATGCAAGATTGAGCAAAGCTCAAAGAATTTAGAGTCTAGAAGGAAAATCCCACATAATCAAATGATCTCACAAGTGGGCCCATGTTTTCAAGGGCACCATAGGGGCTGCTGTAGGGTTATGGGTGTGTGTGTGTGTGTGTGTGTGTGTATCGTGAGGGTCTAGATAGGATCTGGTCATGAGCTGTCAAGAAGGGCCTTCCTGAGGACCTGGCATTAGAGCTGGGAGCCGGCTGATGGGCTAGCAGGAGCTCACGGGGTGAAGACAGGGTTGCGGGCACATGCCTTAAGAAGAGGGAACAGACCCTGAGCAAATGGAGGAAAGCTAGTACAGGGGAGACCCAGAGAGGGTGGCTCAGATGAGGCCAGGAATCTGTCATGTCATGCCTGGAATGCTCCTGTGGGTTTTTGACCTTGATCCTTAATGCCATAGGAAGACACTGCAGGTTTTTAAGCGGATCCACATTGTAAGGCGACTGTTCTAGTTGTCTCTTAAAGAAGGGCCCTCCATGGAGCCAGGCAGGGGTTCGAGGTGTCAGTGGTGGGGAGGCTGAGAAGCATGTATCAAGAGAAATTTGGGAGGTAAAGCTGTCAGGATATAGGCAGTTGTTAAGTGGTTGTAAATACTTACAGAATTTCCTTCACCGAGAAATCCCCAGGCTCAAGGAGGCAGCTGCTCAGCTCCCACCAAACTGGGCACATCAGATCCCAAGCACGGTCCCCAGGAAGCTGTGCAAAAGAGCATTTGCACAAAATCTATGTGCAAACACCGATTTTGCACGAACACTGCATCACTGAGAATTTATTGAGTGCCTACTGTGGACCAGTGCTGGGCTAGGCGCATAGGTGCCCTGCTTGCCGCGGACAGGGGTGGGGGAGGAGTTCTAAAGCTGCTTCCTCCTGCGCCAGTAGCTGGATGCTGTCTTGACAACCCCAAACATCTGGGGGCAAGCAGAGCCGACTACATGCTTCCCAATGTTGCCAGAGACACCGAGGTTGCTGTTTCCATAAAGATATTTGGGTTTCCTGTGCTCGCTTCGGCAGCACATATACTAAAAGTTGGAACGATACAGAGAAGATTAGCATGGCCCCTGCGCAAGGATGACACGCAAATTCGTGAAGCGTTCCATATTTTTAAGGTGCCCAGGCCCCCACAAAGGCTCCAGTGTAGAGGCTTCTGTCTGCCAGCGTGAGGACAGAAGGACTGGTATGACCCCTGGGCTTCTACCTGCATGGGGCTGGTGTCCTCCTGTGCTATTTGTACGAATAAAACTGTGGCAGGATCTGTCAAAAAAAAAAAAAGATATTTGGGTTTCCTGTGGCTGAAGGGGGCTTCTTTGCTCTTCAGAAGTTTCTTTGGTAATGGGGCCCATCAGCAGCAATGTACAATAAAACTGGGCTTTCATCCGAATGACATGGAACATCTCTAACTCAAGTGGTGAGAAATTCTGATATTTTCAAATAGAGAAAGTCTTACTTGGAAGTATCAGGAAGTCATGTCACGTGCAGACAGAACTTACCAGGTTTTAGCCAGATGGCAGGGTCTAGAGGCCTCTGAGTTAGCCCTGTCCACACAGCTATCCCGGAAATCTGGAACGATGGCTTCTCTTTAAGGCAGCCAACCAAGGTTGCTGAAATGATAAAAAATACTTTTTTTTTCCCCTTTGCTTAGGTTTTGGTTTTCATTAGCTACATGAGGGGTCTGTCCTCCCAGAGCCCAGCTCTCCGGAGGATGAGGGGACTAACAACTTCTTCCAGTTCTGGGCCGAACCCTGCCCTGACGGTCTCACCCTGCGCTGCAGGCTCACCCACTGGTCGAGCAGAAGGCTCTGATGAAGGTAAAAAGACAATCTTTCCAAGTGGTTCAAGTGCTGGAGCCCGTGTGTTCTTTTCTAACAAAGGCCGGCAGATAAGAGGTAAAGCTGCCAGCGATTTGCTGGTCTGACTTTACCTATTTGAAAAATACCCTCCGTGCTTCAGACGACACTCTCGATTTCCTCTCTACAGATCCCAGAAAATTCACAAAGCTGCAGACGTTATTGCCCAAGATAACTGGGAAGTGGTGTATTTGTGACAGCACAAATGGGGAAAGAAAATGAATTGTTTGCCCCCCCCCAAAAAAAATCCAGGCAGGAAGACATTTATGTATAGATTTATAAGTTCCTATAAATGCTGCTTCTAGAATATTCATCTCAATCCAGAGCTATTTCTTTTTCTGAGAAGTAATTCTTAATAAAGTTTCCATCACCTTCGGTTAACCTTTCCATTCAAGTATTTCTTTCATATCTTACAGGAGAGGATGTTTCTTTCTCAGGACTGCTGGTGTCTTGGTCCCCTGCTGGAGGGGTGAAATTTGCTACTTATTCCTTTTGTGTGAAGGGAGAATAAAAGAGGGATTCTCTGTCTTCTGGTTTGTTTTCTCGAGCTTGTAATTTTCAAATATCTGCTCTCAGGGCCTCTTCTGTATTGACTCCCGTGGCCCAGAAGTCAAGCAAGGGGGACTCTGTCACCTGACACATCTGTCCCCCACTGAGACATTAGGCAGGGATAGCTTGGTAAAAAAATTTCAGGCTCAAATGCAGTTGTGTGATTTCCTATGATAAATAGCTTGGATGAACACTAATCAAAATTACTTTCCGGCTCTACCTTATTCAGCAAGACGAATGCATGACATGATCCCAGAGGATGGCATTTGTTAACCTACAGATGTCTTTGCTCACTTCTGTCTGACCAGGCTGGCAGCTCCCCTCCTCTCTGCACATACAGGGTGGAGCATGCTCCCCTCTGTCCTGGGACCCTCGTTCTGTCACGCGCTCGCCAGAGTCTGTATCCCTGGGCACCAACCACGATGCCCACTCAGGGAAGCAGTTCTGGATGTCTCACATGCTGGAAATGGACACTGCGGACAGTGAAAGGGATCCGGTGATTGGAAGACAGAGACACTGGCGGTGTGCATTACTGCTCTCCTCTCCAGGACACACCTCTTCCAGCAGGCTGGTGGACATGGGTAATGGAATGGGTGGGAAGAAATGAGAGATTGTTGTTCTTATTTTCCATTTGGCTATTTGGATCACAAAAGGTGATCTCAAGAAACTAATAGCTTGCAAAACCACTATGTATGTGGATTGAAGGATTTGAGGAAGAGTCCCCAGTAGGGCAATCAGATCAGTTAAGATGATGTCACTGCGGTTTTAAGACTCAGCGAATGATGTCAGGGAAAAGCAAAGGGTAATTTCAGCTGGGTGAAATGGTGACTGTGTGAATAGAGATTTACAAACGTGGACCACCGCAGGCTGCCTTTGGTGTTTGCTGCCTTTGAATTTTGCAGTTTTGGGGAAAGACCAGTTAAAACTGCCCAAAGACCAAGTTTATGAATGTCAAGTGGATGGGACTGAGTTTCCTGGGTGTGAGCCTTGTGTGATCCTTATGCAGGGACCCCATCCTAGAGGGACGTGTTGGCCTGGTGTGAAAGCGATGCCGTTTCCCTCCTAGGTCTTAACCTTTCCTAGGGAGATAGACAACCAGGAAAGTAGGAAATCGAAACAAGCTATGTTTAGCCGAATTTTACATACTATAATCTCTTTACCATGGTCCAGCAAGACAGGAATGCTTGGGCCAATCAGTTCTGGTACAAATCCATTCCAGAGGGGAATGATTTACAACTTAGCGCCATTCCCTACTCTTCTCCGAAAGCAAAGTTAAATGACCCAAGAATAACAGGACTCTGCACCAGAACTAGTGAGAATGGTTTTCTAAAGGGTGGTCTTGGGAGTAGGTTTCACCTGCAGAAATGCAGGCACGGGTACCTCTCTGAAGTCTTGGCCAGCCATCAAGGCTTATTCCTATTTTAAGAGGTCGGCGGTGTGATGAATTATGAGGTCTGAGGGAGAAATGGGCCTGGCCCAGGGGGCTTTCTGTTGCCTTCTTACTGATGAATCTTGAGTTGATTCAGGCCAGGGTTACACGGCTTGTTCCCCCCTCCTCCTACTGTCAAGCCTGGTCACTGGTGACCAGCCCCACGGAGAGACGGAGAGGTCCTTCTGCCTCCGGTGTGATGTCAAAAGTTCCATCCCAGTGGTGTTGAAGGCAAAGGTAGAATGGGTGGGCCCCAGTGGAGAAAGAAACAAGGGCAAAGGTTTGAAACTCCATTGGTTATAATAACCTCGATGTAAACACGAGCCCCTTGAAATGCGACTAAGGGGGTCCAAACACCCATCTGACAGGGTTTATAAATAGACAAGTGAGATGTTGAAATTATTCTAAGACAGATGCCTTTTTAAACTGTATTCAGAGCACCTTTCAGGGCTCCTCGTGGCACAGTTCCTCGAGCAGGAGGTATTTCATCTTCGGAACATCTGGAACTGTCAAGGAGGTAGCCCCGCCGACCGGCAGACGCAGGCCTTTCCACATAAAAGTGCGCCAACAAATCACACCCATGACTGCAGAGCGGCCCCAGTGTTCCCCAGCAGCGACGCAGAGAGAGCAGGGCTTGGGGCGGGGCTGGGGGGGTTAGGGTGAGGGGGGAGGAGCACAGCTCACGGGAGACCCCGGCCCTCTCCAGTCACACTGCTGAAATCAGCTCTTAAGAAAACAACTCTGCTGCAATTCTTTTTTTTTTTTTTTAAAGTTTTACTTATTTGCAAAAGAGAGAGTGCACAAGAGGTGGGGGAGACAGGTGAGAAGGAGAGAGAGCGTCTCTCCCCACTGAACGTGGAGGCTGATGCGGGGGTTCGACCTCAGGACCCTGAGATCATGACCCAAGCGGAAACCAAGAGTCTGACGCTTAACAGACTGAGACTGAGACACCGGGACGCCCCCTTTCTCTGCAAGACTTTATCAAGTTGCTAACCAACTGCAAGCCAGTTTGCTTCCTTGGCTTGTAGGAAGTGATTGACAAGAAAGTCTTTTTTTGGGGGGGGGTGGATAACATTTTCTCTATCCCATAAGTCCATAGGCTTAACAGAGTGGGGTCACAGTTTGTGCTGTTACTCAGAGAATCCCCTTGCTTAACTTGCTTTGGGTTTTCCACTGGCCTTGGTGTGTGGGCTGGCGAGGGTGGGGGGGAACGGTCACGGCCCCTTGCCCATGAAGGGGGCTTGTGTGGCCCCAACTACCTTCTCACGGCAGGCTAAGCCATGTGGAGAAGTCAGACCCTGCCGGATGCTAAGCCCTTGGCCCCAGAAGGGCCTTGTTCCACTAAACCCCCAGACAAAACTGATGCTACTTTACCTTTTTGGGGTAAAGGCTCAAATGTGCCTTTAAAACTTGTGGCTCAATGCATCGCTTGAAATTTTTTTTCTTTTCTTTTTTCTTTCTTTCCTCTTCCTTTTTTTTCTTTTTCTTTTCTTTCTTTCTTTCTTTTTCTTTTTGGTGGCTGCTTACCAAAGTGCTACAGAAGAAATACAAGCAGGAGAACCCCACAAAGGACTGAGCTGGAACTTTATGCTACTTTTCTATAAATTATAGCAATGAAACAAATCCTGCTGATAATTATAATAAATAATAATTATAATAAATGCCTTGATCAGTTTTATGAAAACATCTGAACCTTGAGGGACAGAGGAGGAAACTGGATGTTGGAAGCTTTGGGGTTTATAAAACCCTCTTTGGTCAACGTAATAAAGACAGAATCTTCCAGAGTGAAGGGAAAGCTGGTGTTATAATGAAATCTCCGCCAGTGCCGCTGTTTCTTCGCTCTGCTGGAGTGGCAAGCCAGCCACCACCCTGTTCACCAAGTACATCCCCGATACTAATTTCCCAGCAGATGAAGTGATGCTCTGCATAACTTAGTGATGCTGGCTGCCTGACCCCCATCAAACCGAGCCAGGCATGGGGAGGGGTGGCGAGAATTTCAGGGTCAAACGTTGAAACATCTGGGATGTCCGTAGAGCCAGGCTCTGCTGAGACACCGCTGTTGGGACGGGAGGGGCAGGAAGCCGCTGGCTGCCATTTGGTGCGTTGGAGTGCTTGGTTTCTTTTTGCCTCTGCTTCTCAAGGAAGAATGCCCGAGTGAGGACAGGCAGCCGCAGGACTTCTACCACCCTGTGGCAACTTCACGCCATGACATACACTCCCCAGATGGGCCTTTGCTGCCACTCCTGTGAGTAGCAGCACCCCGAGTGCCTGGGCACCCCACTTCATCCTGCGGTCCCCGGGGGGCAGCTCTGGTGGAACTTTGGAGGTCAACGGCGGCACATCTTTGCAAATTCTGAAGGATCTCGGAGTCATCACTGCTGGCTTTCCGTGGTAGAGGAATGGCCACGAGACGGAACCAGAACGGCTTCAGCCAGAACCCATGGTGATGTCCCACGTCCAACACTCTCTTGGGATCTGGGGGTCCAGAAAGGAAAGAGGTCTGCCCGCTGAAGCTGCCAAAAGCGTGCCCGGCTTTCGCATTTTCTCCCAGCCCGTACATCTCCCAAATGTTCCTTTTCCACAGCGTGCCCCCACCCCCAATTTTATATGTAGCAGATGGCCTTCAAACAAATCAAGGACAGAAGCTGCAAAAGCCTTAAAGGAAAAAAAAAAAAAGACAGAGAAACTCATATATTTCTTCAAAAGATAAGATGAACTACAGATGTTTGCTGAAGGGTGATGCTGCCGCCTATAAGTTAAGACTCAACTTAAAAGAAGATTCCACTTGTGTTTAGCGTTGGACAAGCCCGGTAGCTGTCAGGGTGTGATTTATGGGGGTTGTTTTCTGAGATTTGATGTCACTGGGGACAGAGCAATTAAAACGCTCTGCCATCGGGCCCACAAAGCAGCCTCTTCCGTGGACCCAGGCACAGAGGCCAGGTGGAAATGCCCTGGGCTCTGCATCTAGGCGCAAGGATGGTGGGCCATCCCTGGGGTACCCTCTCGCTCCCGAGCCTCCCTCCCTCCCTTTCTGCAGAGTTCTTGGTCCTTTGGGGCAAAGCCCCGTTCTTACCTGACACCAGCAGTCACATTAATCTCCAAAGAAGCTTGACAAAGTCGCTACAAGAGAAATCGTTGTCTGTGGCAGGGACTCAGCTGCATATAGGGAACAGTTGCTTGCTCGGCTAGTTTGTAAAGAAGGCTGGACAGCATCGCTGTGAAGTGTTTAAAAACACATGGAAAGCATCGATCGCAAAGGCCAGTGGAGGCCTGTAATTAACACAATGCTAAGTATCAGGGTTTCTATTAAAAGTTGCTTTTCCAGGACTTGTTGTAACTTGGATGTATATATGTATCACGAACTGAAACCAAAGGTACGAGCAAGGCCTGAGCTGCATGCTGTCTGCCCTCCTGTTTCTTGGCTAAGTAGAGATTCTTAATAATGCAAAGAGAGTGAGGTAATTTTGGGTGCACATGCTCTCTCCCAAGCTCCAGCCGCCGTCTACATCCATGCAGAGACAGACACGCTTACTCCCATCACACGTGTGCCCGGGGCCCTTCAGCAGCTGCTCAGTGCTGGGTTGATGGCAGAGGCCGTGGAGGCCTGGGTAGAAGCAGCGGGAGGAAGCCCCAGCCTGCCCGCGGCCTCTGGAACAGAAATGTGGGGAGCCTTTGAAGTTCCCACAACTCAGGTGGAAGCCCCTGCAAGTGGCTCTGAGAGGAAGTCATTTGTTTTCACACAAAGGGGAAAATTCCTCAGGATCCTGGTGTTTCCACTAAAATAAGGCTCTGAAAAGTTGTTCTCCCGAGGATCAGGACCAGCTGTTCTCCATCTCCGTAAAGGGGTGGGAGAGAGGAGCAGGGCTGGCTGGCTGACAGCAATGAGAGACGCAAGCTAGACAGGAGGTAGCACGGTGAGGTGGGGAAAGTCCCAGGCTCGGGAACCAGGAAGAGAACATGTGGCTTGGCATTCAGAGGAAGGAGGATGCCCAGCGTAGCATTTCGAGATCTGTTCTGTGTTTGTGGAGAAGGTAGCAGCCCATGGCCTTTTTACCAGCCACCGAAATCGCTGGGGGCAAGGGGAGGGGAAGAGGAGGAAGAGGGTATACCACACATAGGACCCACAGACTGAAGGCTGCTGACAGCCCTTGGGCGTACCTCAACTCACACCCAGAAGCTTCCATGGAGATGAGAATGCTGCTTATATAAAAATACCTTAAATGACTTGGTAGTGGACATTCGTCTTTCCTTTTTTTTTTCCTGAGAAGTCAAAGCTGGCCATCTGTCCTCCCTTCATCGGCTGGACCATTGGGTCTCCTGCTGTAGACCAAGTTCCTCTCAGCTTTGTGCTGCTGCATCCCACCAAAGTTAAGCTGCCGGGGAGGCACGGACCTTGGGCAGTTTGGCCCATTAACCAGCTCTGTGCAGACAGACCGAATAATAATGTCCTGAACAAATCCTGTGGGGTGAGGGGCCATGGTGGAGGGAGGCAGGGCCAGCACTCTTTCGTGAACCGTGGAGTCTTGTGATGCAGAGCTGTAGGATTCCCAATCAGAGCTAGATTCCGATCCCGACTGGGTGATCTTGGGCGAGTCTCTCATCTTTTCTGAGCCTCACTTTCCTTACCTTCAAACCACGGGTCCTTACAGGATCATTGTAAGGATCACGTGAGGCTCAGTGCTTGGCACGTAATAGGTGCTGGAAAATGGGAAGTTTTCTGCCATAAGAGGGAAATTGTGAGGAAGGAGCAGACGTGGATTAAGGGAATGTGTAACTATGCTGGAGTGTTAGACCACAGCCACTACAGAAGACCCTCAAACAGAAAATGTCAATGTCTCAAGTAGCAGATTCCTCCCTGGTTATCTGTTTGCAGGACATGATGGGGAAGCTGGAATGACAGGGGTGTGCTCTTTTCCATTCATGCCCTTAACCCAGATCATTTGCTTCCTTTCCCTGTCCTGCGCTCTGGGGCCACAGAGGCTGACCTGCCTGCCGTATGTCTCCTGGGCTTCCAGCCCTCTGGTTTCTTCCTGGGTTTGGCCAATTCCAGCCTGCATGGGGCTCCCACCAGCCTCCAAGAACACCTCTCCCTTGAGGCTAAGGGATGAATATAGCTTCCTGCCATTGTTAACCTCTAGGGCTTTGCTCTCCCATGGTGCTTCTTTAAGCCGTATCCCTATTGCTGTAAATGGTCCTTTCATTAAATTCTTTTTGCAACCTCATCTGAATGTGCTTTCTCTTTCCTGGCAGGAGACTGAAAAAGAGTGTGACTGGACAGCATCAGTCTAGGAAGACTTCCTGAAGGAGGGTGTCTCTTCCCCAGACTTTTGGAGACAACCATAGTAACTTGGTAAGGACATTGGATAGAAAGAAGGTTGATGTTCCTATGAGGGAGGGAGACTGGAGCCAATGAAGACATAGGACTTAGAGTCTGTGTGGACTCTTCACAGATGATGGTGAAGGTCCTTATCAGTAGGACATCCCTGCAGACTCAGAAAAGGAGAGAAGAATGATGCTAAAAATAGAAAACCATGTCATCTACTTATTGTCTACTGTGTGACAAGCACTCAAATGTGCGATAGGTATTATTAGCATTTTATGGGTGAGAAATGGGATCTCAGAGAGGGCAAGTAACTTTCCCAAGTTCACAGTGCATGGTGGAGTTGGAATTCATAAAGCACAGAATTCACAAAGCCCAGGCAAGGCTGCCTAGTGGTCTCCGCTCTGCCCGGGACTGAGGGGTTCCTGGGATGTGAAACTCTTGGTGCTGATTTTTTTGTTAATGACAGGATCTGTTGGCTGGTTGTGGAGGTAGTGAAAGTGGGTACTAACAGTTATGCCTATAATAAATAAAGTTAATTTCCTTGCCTTAAAGGACCTCCTAGAGTTGATTTATAAAAGTGGAAGCATGAAGGGAAGGAAGGAAGGAAGATGGAGGGAAGGAAGGAGGGAGGGTAGGAAGGAAAGGAAGGAAGGAAGGAAAGAAATGAATTATCAGCTCAGAACATTCCATACAGCAGCAGAGAGCTGGTGCAGTCAGTCCAAATAGCAAACATTTCTATTTGTCTCAGGACTGGGATAGCATTTTTCCCTCTGACAAACTTTCCTGGGCAATTCTTTTTTGGCTCCAATTAATAATAAATGGAGGGTGTGTTCTTTAAGCACAGGGAACCAGAGGAGAGAAAAGGTGGTGTACAGATTCTGGGAGTATCAAGAGGTAAGCCTCATGACAGGACAGAGCCCAGTCTTAGGGGCCTTTGGAGGTAGGGACACTGTCACCCAGTCGACCCACTTTTTTTTAACCCAAATCGGCAGGCAAGTGTGTGATGCCTGGTGTTGTCTGTGTAGCTTCAGGATCGTCCCAGGCTCAGCCATGATTACCCAAAGTAGGAGCAGCCAAACTGCCATTATGGAGCTCCTCCTACCTTTGTTCCAGGTGTTTTGGAGGCACTATTTTAAACGCCTAGAACAATCCTTCAGAGCAGGTGTCATTAATCCCATTTTCCAGATGAAGAAACTGAGGAATTTTCTGGGGACCTCTTGCGTGAAACTGGCAGGTCTGGGCTCCCGAGTGACATTCCTTGGGTGTCAAGTCATGAACCAGGGGACAGTTGCATGGTACCTGAGTGCCCCCGGCTCTGGCGATGGCTGGTCTCATTCAGTAAATATTTGTGGGGGCCTGGCATATTCCACCAGAGGGGGGTGGGTTCATGGAATTGTCCTTGAAGAACTTGGGTGGATCTTCTATGTTCCCCGCCACTGTCATGATAGTTGCCTATGTTCCTCCAACTTCCATCTCTTTGCACGTGCTGTTCCCCTGCTGGAATGGTCTTCCTTCGTCCATCTGGAGAGCCTCTACCCATCCTTCAAGACTCTTCCATGGATAAGTCTTTCCTACCCCCCCAGCCCTAATCTGCATGAGGTCCCCTCTTTGGGGGTCTCTTCCCATCTCCTATGGATGGTTACCTCAATGCTCATTTTTCTGTAATCTTCTGGTGACTTGTCTGTCATGCCATTCTCACTGCCAGTCTCCCCAGACTGTGAGCTCCTTCAGGGAAGTGGTAGTGGTTTCTTTGGTTGGTGCAAGGCAGATACTCAGCATTGTTGAATGAGTAAGGGACAAGCCAGAGTGTCTTGGGAGCTCGTGGCTGGGGCACACTGATCTCTATCGCTTCCGGTGGACCCTACTCGGCATCTTAAATTTGCTTCATGCTAGATTTTCTCTGCACATGCTTCTAGGGAGCATGCCTTGGGGACCCTCAGCGAGCTGCTTTCTCTCCTGGGGTGCGGGTTTTCACCAAGTTGGTGCCAAGACTAGGTGTCACCCACGGCATTACTTTCTTTAAGTAATGAAGAGAGAAACAGAGGAGCCACCATACCTTAAGGGTGGTTCCCATCTCATTTTATCAATTTCCTAAGGTTTGATTAAAGAGACCTCTAAAGACAGGGATAGATTAGAGGCAAGCTTCGCTAGAGAAAGCGTTTTTCATAAGACTTTTCTCTGGAAAAGGAAGGATCCAAGCTCTATAAATATGGAGCAGGCCAAATCTCAAGGCAGTAGTTGATTCACAAATTTCTACTTGGCCCAAAGTGAGTCATTTGCTTGTTTGGAGAGGACTTTCTGCCTGCGTCCTTCTGAGCAGTTGGCATCTGTGGTGGAGGGAAGGGGGAGTCAGAAGGCTGGGCTCCTGCCATTCCCTACCACTTACCAGCTGGGGGGCTCCGTGAGATCACAATCCTTCTGAGGTTGGCATCTCCAAGATGCCAGTGATGATGATGACGATGATGGTGATGGTAATAAGCCCTCACCAGCCTTCCTTAGAGAGCTGCCTTTTCATTGAAAGAACTCACACCTACTTCTCAAATGTAAATGAACACATTCTCATTTGAGTTAAAATCAAAGCCGAAGAACCAACTGGGACAAAGGATTCTGTTTTGGCTGCTTCTGTTTGGCAATCTAAGTAGGACCCCTCGACACACAGTTCACACATCTGCTCCTTGTTCTCTTGGATCACAGACTCGCCCCTGGTGCTGAGTCCATACCTTTGAGGTATGTCCTGGAGAAGGACCAAGCTCCAGCTAGGGCTGATGTGAGCCACTGCACCCCCTTGGCAAGCTCTGGTTTCGACTTCAATTACGTGAGTTATGTTAGGTGTTCGTTGGGTTTTGCATCTTGATTAAGAATATTCCCTTGTGAAAGGGCTGCTTGATTTTGGCTTGCTGATGTCAGGGGTATAAATATGATTTAATTGATTAATAAGCATTAATGACTGGTAATTAAGGCATAACCCATTAGCTGAAAAGAGCTCACAAAACATGTCCGTAAATGGAAGGATGCCCTCAATTCTGATCATCCTCCTTTGCCTGTAGACAGTGGCCCCATCATAGGGTCAGTTGCCTTCTGCCACATGGGTTACACATAAAATAAAACACAATTATTAATATATTTTGTAGAATCCATTTATTGTACTTTCATCCACTGAAAATAACCCGAGGTTCATCCATATGAAATGAGTCCTTAATCTCTGATCTGAAGGTCATCTGTCGAGGAAGCCCTCTGCTGTGGTTGGTGGAGGTAGTCTACTCCAGGAAGTTTCACTGTCTATAAAATCCTGGGCTTCTCCTGCATTCATCCCTCTTTGATTATCGAAAACTTTCCTCTGTGGCTAACATGCAGGAACAATGTAATAAGTAACTTCCAATTAAAGTTTTCCATATGTGGCAAAAATTGTAATAAATGAATAAGTAAAGACCGCATAATGGAAGCCTATTAGCCAAGTGAATATACTCTTTTAAGTCAAATTTCTATAGCACTTTTGTATTATCTCCCATCAGAAGAGAACGTGCAATTACCAATTTTATCTTATCTCAGGCTTATTATTAAAGAGTAGTAAAGGAAACTTCATTCCAGGAGCCATAATGTGATTTTTGATTAATAGAGGGATTCTTATGTGACAAGAATATTTCTCCTAGGCAAAGTAGGTACATGGATTTCTGCCTGAGCTGGCTTGTAACCGGAGGCTGTATCTCAGGTGAGCGACTGTTCAACAATGGAACATATATCTCTACACAGGGATCGGATTCTTAAGGTACCCCAGAGCATGAGAAGGGCACGGCAAAGTTGACATTGGCTTTGCAAGAGATCGAAGTTTATTTAGTTGCTTCTAATCGGTATATTAAACCCGACCCTGATTCGTGTGCAAGGGGTGAGATGAGATCCCCACACCACATAGTTTCTCGTCATTCCTTCCCACTCCTCTTGGAAACTCTTCTACCACCTGCCACAGTCTCTTGTGGGGTCCAGGCACATTCTGGGCACATAAGGGGTATCTGTGAGTCAGTGACCCACTGCCTCCCACCTCTAACTGCACAGGAAAAGGGTTTGAATTTGAATGCCAGTTGTTCAAGCCGGGTTTTCCCAGAGAATTGTTTGAAGGACGTTATCTGGAAACTTGCCCTGGGCTCCCAGCAGCCTATGTTAAGGCCAATGACCTGGGGAGCATTTGTTAGGGGACAAGGCAAGGGCTGTCCCCATTGCCCAGCAGCAGCCCCATTTGACCAGAAGTCTGAGCCCCTCTCTTTTCAGGGTGGGGCAGGGCCTGTCCCTCAGAGCCTGGATGGTTTCCTTGGATCGGGTTCTGTTCTTGCAAGCTCCATGACACTGTGCAAATGTTCTAAGCCATCAGAGCCTGTTTCCTCAGCTGGAAGCAGGAATCTTACCTATTTGGGACCTATTGTAAGGATTCAGGTAGGCAGTGTTTTAACATGTAGGGGTCACCCTAATGGACAAGGCTACTGCCTCTTGACCTAATGGCTTGGGTGCCTAATATGGGTTCATTCCCGTGGCTCTCTGTCCCTCCTCGAGGGTACTCTCTCTACTGGTCATTGTCATTTCCATCCCCAGGGTAGGTGTTCTCCCGTATGGGAGACCCCCACCTTTGACAAGCTGCTGACATGGGATTTAATCCTGTGGAGAAAATGGATTTTCTCTCATTAGGCAGAATAAGTCAGATGCCGAAAACAGCATGTGCCCTTCAACCAGAAGCTTTCCTTCTGGAAGTTAATCATAAAGGAAGTAATCGAGCAAGCATGAAAGTCACATATATACGAACGTCCAGAAAAGCCCTGTCTACAAGGGCCAAAAAATTGGAATGCAGTAAGAACGAGAGGTGGTGTTTGTTATATCCACTGTGGTCCATCAAAATTTTTGAGTCCCATGTAACCTAATCCAGAGGTCGCTGTAGAATACTATCTAATGTAGAAATAGGGTTATGACTTGGTAGATAGAAAATTAAGTTATAAAACAAAATATGTTATATGATTCTATCTCTGAGAAAACAGATTTAGGAATATAAATCAATAGAATAAATGTCAGTTATCTCAAGATAGTCAGATTATAAGTTATGTTGTATTTCCTGTCTCTCTTTTGCTTATTTCTAAATTCTGATTTAAAAATTAATACAGATTACATATGTTATTTTTTCTTTTAAGTGAGTAAGTGTTATTTTGTGAAGTCTTTCTTTTAAATTGAGTGTGGAGAACAGTAAAGCTCCCATCAGCAGGCTGGGCTTATTCTGGGTAAGCTGGAGCCAGATTGGGTGGTAGGATTTCAGAGGTCCCAAGACCCTTTGTGAATCCCTGCTTCCTCCTCCTTGATGTCCTGGCTGGCGGCTGGCATGCAGGTTCCCAGTGTGGGAGAGAAACACCACTCACTGATGTTTCTGGTCACTGGCCCCTTGGTGGGACAGAGCAGGCAGGCCATCTGGCTGTCCTGGGTACTCTTGTGGTCAGGGGTAATTCATGTCTGGGACCAGATAGGATGGGAAAGGAAGAATGGACAGAAAATGTGAGAAGAACATTCTGGAAGGAGGCGGAGGAGGACAAGGAGAGCCTCGGAGCCTGAGGGTTGGGGCTCCAGGACAACTGGCAACCTTCCAGCCTCACCACACAATTTAGTGCCTTCCAGAAACAGAAGATGCCTGGGTCACCAATGGGAAGGGGGTGGGGGGGGTTGCGCACGTGGGCAGCTGGCTCACCCAGGCCCAGTCTCATGCCCTGGGGGCGCCACCCAGCGCCCACTGTGGATGGGTGCGTGGAGGGAGGAGAGATAAATACAGCTGTCTCCAAGGGGCAGAGGTAATTGGCTTCTTCCTCAGGAACATTTCCTTTTTAAGACAGAATGCTATAACTGGCAGGCCGCAAACACTGGTGTGTGAAGGTAAAGCCACCAAAGAGAGGGCATTTTGGTCCCTGGCAGCTGGGCCTTTTCATTAAGCCCCTGAACTGTGGTTTTCCCAGGTCTGGCTTCCTCAAACCCTGCTGAACACAGACAGGGAGCTGCCCTGCCCCAAACCCCCCTACAGCTCCCCATAGCCTGTGGGGTAGGGCTCTACCGGCCTCTCTGGTCCTGCCCCAGCCCCTCTGAGCACACAGCTCCTCCCACCTCTAGGAATTTAGCTGGGTCCTCTCACAGTGTGTTTCCATCATGCTGAGGCTTTGGGCATGTCCTGTCCCCTTTGCCTGGAAACTTCTCCTCCTTCTCCACACACTGAGCTCTTATTCTGTTTTCAAGATCCAAATGGATTTTTTTTTTTTAATCAAGAAGCCTTCCCTGATTCACTCCATCCCATATGTTTGTTTGTTTGTTTCAGATTTTTAAAATTTATTTGAGAGAGAGAATACAAGCAGGGGGTGGGGGAGGGGAGGGAGAAGCAGGCTCCCCGCTGAGCAGGGAGCCGAAGAAGGGGCTCGATCCCAGGGCTCTATCCCAGGACCCTGGGATCATGACCTGAGCTGAATGCAGATGCTTAACCGTCTGAGCCACCCAAGTGCCCCCATTTCCATGTGTTTCTTAAAAACCTCGGTCTTTAGTCACATGAAAGAAAACCCAAAGGAATGAATGGGTTGAGGTATTTTTTCCTTTGAGATTTCAGGCTGTGTCGGAACTCCAAGTACAAACCTCAGTCCCACAAGTTTTTTTTTTTTTTAAATAACAATGTTTTTCTTTTATTTTCAAATAAGTAATATAGTCCCATGGTTCAAAAGTATAATATGAATAGATGCTAATCAAATATGATATTCAGCAGAAAGTCAGCCTTTCACTCGAAGCCCTAGACCTACCCCTCTGGTTCTCTCCCGGACGGAGAAGCAATGTCACCAGCCACACAAAAGTGAACACACACACCACACTGAGATTTCTCCAGGTCTTAAACAAATGCAGCCATGCTGTGTGCCCTCCCCTGCACTTTCTTTTTTCCACTCCACACACTATTTGGCAGATGGGTTGACGTAAGTCCATAAAGCAGGTGGTGGTGGTGTTTTTTCATTTTTTCTTATTGCTTTTCAGATTCATTTGAATTGGTATGTCACACTTTAACTTGTCCTCCATTGATGAGCACTTAGGTGGTCTCATCTCTCCCTCTTATAAACTAAGCTGCATTGTTTTCTGTGGAATCATTTCTCAGAACTACCTGAGTCTATTCATAGGATAAATTCCTAGAAGTGGAGTTGCTAGGTCAAAAATCCTGTGCGTTTCTAATTTAGTTATTGCCACATCCCCCTTCAGGAGAGCTGTGTTAATTTCATTCCCCACAGCAATACATGAAGTGGCCAATTAATGTCCATTTTGGAGCACACTGTCGGGATCTGCCCAGAACGCATCCGTGGGCAAGTTTCTCTAAAGCGTGCCAGTTTGAAAACCCAGTTCCGTCTTCTGTTGAAGCTTGTAGTGGTCAAATGGTTTTGACCTCCACATCTCTACCTTGAGGAAACCAGCATTCCTCCTGGGTGGAGCTCCTCCAAGTTCACTCCCCGGTGTTACTCCCTTCCTTTCCACCAAAGGTGGGCGTGTGTGGCCACAGAGATGACTGGTTTAGGGCTGACAAGTGAGCCAAGCTGGACCAACCAGAGACCTTCTCAGGACTCCTACGGGAACCATCACTAGATCCGTCACCCTTGCACTGCAGGGATCACGGAGCCATCAGGACAATATGAGTTTGGGGCCTCTGGGGGCCAGGTGGGCACTACATGCAGAAAGCCTCTTTGCAAAGGACTCCAAGCCAAGGACAGCAGAGCTGAGTGGAGGGGAGAAAGGCTGAGGCCTTGTTCTATATTTAGTGCGCTTAGATCCAGCACTGCCTGAAGCTGGTTTTCCGGGTTATGTAACCTAATACATTTCCTTTGAGGCTTACTTTCTGTCATTTGCAATGGAAAGTATTCTGACTAATACAGTGCTTTACATGCACGATTTCATTTAGTTCTGGTAACGGCCTTTTGAAACAGGATTTTCTTTTTCCATGTTAGGAACGAGAGTCTTGCTTGACATTCACCAAGTCTAAGAATTTGCCCAAAGCTCCCCAAAACAAACAAATAACAGAATTAGATTCAAATTCAGGTTGTCCAGCTCCAATGCTTGTGCATTGGAACTTTCTCTACACTTATTTCTGTAGTACTAACTAGTTTGGTCTAATGTGTTTGTCTGTCTGTCTATCTTTCTATCTATTTATTTATTTGACAGAAAGAGAGAGAGCACAAGCAGGGGGAGCAGCAGGGAGGGGGAGAAGCAGGCTCCCTGCTGAGCAGGGAGCTGGACACTGAACTTGATCCCAGGACCCTGGGATCACGACTTGAGCTGAAAGCAGATGCTTAACTGATGGAGTGACCCGGGCGCCCCTGGTGTAATGTGTTCTTTTTGTTCCCTTCATGTTCTGACTTCCGTTTATGCCGTGTATCCAAGCCAGGCCTTTAGAACTACATCAAGAAGAAGGTTCAAGAAGCCTTCCCTCTGGAGTTCCTACTTGTTGCTAGGAGGCCAGCTGGTAAGGTGTGGCGAGAGAGGATGTCCTCTGGCTTCCTTTTGGTGGGAGATGCTGCTGAACAAGGATCTGTCAAGGAGCCTGTTCTGGTAGTGGTCAAGTCTGGACCCAAACCCTTCCTCTGGTACCACAGCGGAGTCACCCTGAAACAGCACGCCACACAGCCTTCCTCTCGCTGGCTCTCTTCTAGTCACAGAGGAGACAGAGATGGACAGACCTGTGTGCCCCGCCATGTGTTTCAAAATAAAGTGTATGAATAGAAAATTTGAGGTACAGTAAGGTGAGCAGGATGGGAGATGACTGCCATTGGAAAGACTGTCACCCATGGTTTCCAAGGGAAGGGGGCACTCAGGGAAACACCAGTATTGGTCAGGGGGCCAAGGGACCAAGAGGAAAACGTGTGCAAGAGCCTTTATTGTGATTTCCCCTGGGAAGGAATAGGCAAGGTGGGACTAACAGAATTAGGATTGGTTGGTTGGAATAATTTTGGTGGGCTCTGGGGTGTAGGGACTGTCCCCAGTTGCCCGGTACCTGGCCCTGGGATGTTTAGGGCAACAAGCATGGGTCAGAGTGTGAAAGCCTATGGAGGAGGTGTTTAGAGTGTCCACTCTGAATTGGTTGATTCCCATTTGGAAAGGGTGCGTCAAGTGAGTCCTTGACTATCATTAGAAATTGGTTAACCTTAGGAGGGTCAGTCACTGCAAAGGCAGCAAGGCTCCCGATGTCACCAGAATACAGAAAAGAAAGCCATGGTCTATACTCAATGTGACTAGGAATTAGGGCTGTGAATGGGGTTGGGTCAGCCAACCGGACGTCCATCCTCGTATACATCCTTCAACAAGGGTACCTTTCTAAGGAAATAATTGGGCAAATGAGCGAGGACCTTTATCCGCATGATGTTTGCAATAGAAAAGATACCTATAGATACCTATAGTTTGCAATAGAAAAAAACCCTAAATGTGCAACAATTAGCATATGGCCACATCGTTGCTCCCTCATTCCACACAATGAATCACCTGTGAGGTACAGGAGAGTACCAATGCAGAGACACATTTACCATTCATAAATACACGATCAGAATATGTTATCGAGCAAAAACAGGAGTTACAATCAATAAATATGCGCAGTCTTACTTTTGCTAAAAATGCACATCATTAAACGTTCATTTCTATTTACAGAGTATTTCTACTTCTTTGAAAAAAGATTGGGAGGAAATGTACTGAATTGTTAACAATGACAGTCTCAGGAATAGGGTTGTCGGTGATCAAAACACATCTTTTTCTTTTTTTCCATCTGTGTTTCTGTATATTACAGAATGGGTGTTTATTACTTGTGTAGTAATGGAAGTTTGTAATAAAGACACATAAAATATTGTCGCCGTTTGCCTGTGACTTCGTGGAGGGCACTCCCTGGGTTATGAAACATTCACTTGCAGATTTCATCGAATCCAAACAGTTCCACATGGGGAAGAAGTAGCAGCAGCAGGAATACAGATAGTCCCCCACTTGCCCCTGGGACAATGTGGACTCGAAGAGCACCTGTTCATGGTCCCTAAGGGCAGTCCGTCTGTCATGTTCAAGTCATGACCGGGAAACCACTACGCAAACCAAGGTTGGAAATTCGTCTGATACTGGCAGAAAGACGGAGGACGGCAGACCCAGCACCAGCTTCGTGCTTCCTTAGATTTGAAGTAAAAGTGAACGGTGAGGTTGCCAGTGCTGGTAACAACTGAAAGAAATTTACCCTGAAGCATTTCTATTGGGTCGGACCATACGGGATCACCGATAAAATGACAATTTCCCTAAGTTAGGCAAGGCCTTTCTGAACCAGATGATGAAGGAAGCCAGAGAACACCTGTTGGGGGCATTTGCAGAATATTTTATTTGAAGTTGTTTCTGTAGCTCAAAAACTATATTAAAAATCCTGGAGTAGAAGAGTTCTAGGGTCCTTTTTAAGTCAAAAATATTGCCCTCTCCTTCCCCATCCCATCCCTCCTGACTCTCTCCCTGGCAGACCATCCACCATTCGTATCAGTTCTGAAGAGGATGCAAAAGTCCCAACCAGCCTTTCCAGAAGTGGTCCTGTCTACCTACCTCGTCTCTGGAACTCAACCGTTGGCTCCCTGACTTCAGCTTTGACCCTTGGCTCAGACTTTCCAAATTAGTTATTCATCTACACTTCTCTTGGACATCTGGACCAAACTCTCCCTTTTTATAAATGGGGTCTGACCATTCCTGTAGCCCAGAGTATGCAGAGCAAGGCTGGAATACAAACTCTGTTCCAGTATGACCCCATGGAAAGCCAACCCATTTTGGTGATTCAGTGGGTACCTGGCAGGGAGGCACATGCGCACAGGTTCATGGTACTGGGGCTCTCTGGGCATTGTTATGCAGTCACAGGCCAGCTGGAACTCAGTGTATGTGCTGCCGAGGTCGTCAGAGGCTGTGGGTTGGAGGGAGTGCCATACCTGGTGGGAGGTCTAAGCAGCCATGATCTTTATCATCATCACCATCGCCACAATCAAAGGTTCTTGGAGGAGGGAAATTTGGGTCTGTCCGTATCTAGAACGAGGCAAGAGACAAAAGCTTGGAGGAGCACGATGTGCAGGAGCCCCTGGGTGGAAGCCTGCAAGTTACCCACGGATGCAATCATCAACCAAGTGACGTGTTGGTGGACAAAGGAGCTTCCATGGTAAGCAAGTTCAAAGGCTCAGGAAGAAGGACCTGCCACTTGCCTCATTTCAACTGGGAGGGGAAGAGAGTGAGAGAACACAGAGGATGGGGTGGCTACCGGCCGCGACAGGCCAAGAGAGGGGCCAAGGGTGGGATGGAGAAGAGAATGTGAATCTCAAATAGAAGGAAGATGACTGGGGTGGGAGAGGGAGGTGTGATGCTAGGAAGGAAGGATGAGATTGGGGAAGGGCGAACCTTGCGCTGTGGATTTTCCAAGGCACCCACAGAGGCAGGTGGCTCGCCGCCTTGAGGCTCAGGAGGGCCCACCAGGGCAGATCCTGCCTCCTCCTGGAAAGCTCTATGGGAAAAGCTACGCCCTGATTAAGATCTTTTAATTAAGGAAGCTGTTTGCGCAGGATGCAACAAGAGGCTGATGGAGAGTTTGCTTAAATTGGATTTTTTTTGGTTAACTAGAAAAATAATAAGAGGACCTCGTCTTTGTGTAAGAGGGATGTGTCATTTTGAAGGGTGCCTTGTAGCAATCTGTGAATGAATTCATAAGCTCCTATTGTAACTACTGGGAAATAAACATTTATCGAAAGCTTACTCTGTGCCAAGCTTTGTGCTAGTGGCTTTCCATGAACTCTGTCCCTTATTCCACACAGCCACCCCCATGAGGCCTACGGCCTCCTTTTCCTGCTGATGAGAAAATGGGCCTCTTTGTGCTGAAGATACCTCCTCCCCCCTGGAGGGAAAAGCTGATCATGAGAGGGGAGGAAGGATGGGGATAATTCTGAGCCCTAATTTCCTCCTTTCTTGCAGTTTCTGTGTCTTTCTCTTTTTTGCTTCAAGGCCCCTGGCCACATCCTTTCTGATCACACCCATCTGTCTACGGCTCCCCTCTTTCCTGCCTCAACTATCCTCAGGGACACCTTGCAGAAGGCCCTGAGACCCCATAGCTGCTGACTTCCAGGTCCTGAACCCAGGCAGGTGACAAGGTGCTCATGCTGGTCGCCAGTCTGACCCTTCTTTTAATGTCCTTGCAGCCCTGGGTTTGATGACATAACAGACAGTCCCCTGGGCACTGGAGTTGACCTTGAGTCAAAGCTCCTGCCTCCTCCAAGGAACCACTGGTGCTGGCTTCATTCCCAGGACTGGATGTCTCTGGGTTCTGAGTGGTACAGTGTCCTTGTTTTTTGTCCCCAGTCAAACAGTAGCATCCAGGATTGACTGAAGGACACCTCCTGAGCTCAGTACTCTTTGGATGAGACCCTACCTGCCTGGCTTTCTCCAGAGAGCCAGTTTCCTGACCTCTGTCCCTTTCTGGTTTGAGGTCAGAAACCAGGTTCCAGCACCAAGCCCCATTCTGGGGGGTCCTATGTATGGCCTGGTATCTCTTTGGGGGAAAACTCTTCCTATAATTCCACAATATCCCCACTCAGTTCATAGGTTTTTGATTGAGAGACTATAGCTGCCATTCCATCTCAGTGGCTCAGGCCAGCCAGAGGACTCCCCCTTCTTGGCTCCAGTCATCAGTGCTAGTCCCTAGGGCTGACAGTCCTAGCAGGAACGGTAAGGGCCATCCCTCTAGGGCCAAGAGAGCCTGCAACAGCTCAGAACCTTTCTGAGAGGGAAGCGAGGCCAGCCATGCAGCTCTAAGAGATGTCATGGCCTGGAGACCATGTTTCAATTGCCCTGGATCCCATTGTGCCTGAAGGCAGCTTGCTCCTTGGATTTTTCAACTTTGGGAGCCATAAATATTATTTTGTTTTTCTTAAATGAGTCTAAATTTACATTTTGACACTTGTAATTGAAAGAGCCCTGACTATCACACTTTTTTTCTATGAGATGATTTTTCATTTCTTATACCCAGCCTCAGGTTTTGGCAGAAGACACAGGAGAGCAGGTGTGGCTTGAGTCTGTGATTTGCCTTGGTAGCTACTCCTGGCTTTGGTTTGTTTTTTGTTTGAAATGGTTTTATTTTGCTTTTATACCCGAATAATAGGTTGGCTATGTACAAAAAAAAAAAATGTTTTTCTTAAGAAAAATTTCAAACACATATAAAAATAGAATAACATCATAAATGCTCTCTTGTCCACAGGTATTTTAAATATTTTTAGCAGCACAGAATTCTAAAATATGTTTGAGAAATATCAGTTGGGCTCTTGTGTGAGGGGGACTGGGACTGTTCTAGGCGTTAGAGTTACAGCAGTGACGAGATCCCATGCTTCCTGTGTTGGAGTGTGCACGCTGGTGGGGAATACAGCCATGGCAAGTTCAAATGCACACATGCGGTCATTTCAGATAATGGTAAATGGTGGGAAGAGGGCAAATCAGAGCCCTGAGTGAATGGTGAGGGAAAGCTTTCGAGAAAGGCTATCTGAACTGATGTCTGAATGATGAGAGGGAGTCCTTGTTGTGATGACTTGTAGGAAGTCAGGAAGGTTCCTGGCAGTTTGAGCCATGTGTCCAAAATACCAGATGAGAAAGAAGGCTTGCAACTGAGGCAGAGTGATAGGTACTGGCCTAAGCAACAGGAGCACAATGTGGCTACCAACCAGGAGCCAGGACTATAATCTTGGGCCAAGGCTGCCATGTTTGGTGACTTAGGTTGTGCCCTGCACAATTATAAAGAGGGCCATTCACACACACACACCCATGTGTTGGTTGGCCAACATTTTCCGTGAAGGGCCAGATTGTAAATATTTAGCCTAGTGGGCCAGATGGTCTCTGTCACAACTGCTCAATTCTGCCATTGTAACACCAAAGCAACCACAGATAATATATAAATGAATGGCCATGGCTATGTTCCAATAAAATGTTATAGACACTGAATTGAAAATTCGAAATTAAAATAAAAATAATTAAGATGAATCTTTTGATTTTTTTCAACCATATAAAAATGTAAAATCCATTCTTTGCTTGTGGGCTGTATGGCAGACAGCAGACTGGCTCTGGGCCATGGGCTAGAATTCGCTGACATAAACCACTTATGCAGTGACCTGGTCATCTGAACATCCCCGTGTCCCTCACTCTCTGTGGTCGCACTGTTACTTCCACCGGGAAGTTCTGCTGTCTCCATGTCCTGCATTCACTGGGCAGCAGGTGCAAGCCAGGTGTGGGAATTACAAAAACAAGCAAGATGCTTTCCTTGCATGAAGGAAGTTCCCAGATGTTTCAGCCCTCCAGGGTCAAGCAGAGCCCCTGCTGGGGGTGAACACCCCGGGTGGCTCTGCCCAACAGTATTTTCTCTCTTCCTGAACTCTTGGAGTTTTTCCTGTCTGCCTGGCACTTATTTCCACACTATGTCTTCGTTGGAGCTCTGTGGCTCGTTGAGAGTATGCCTGGCTTCCCACCTGGAGTGGGCTGGTGCTTCTGGAGAAGGACCCCTGTCTTTGATCCCAGCTGTCCCTCGCTGAGTGTGCTGCTGATCTGTACATGTTGAATTGGTGTAAAAGAGCCTGAGCTTATCAGGAAGGGTTGGCTTCTTGTGATGGGTGGGGCTCAGGGAGCAGGAAGAGAGGGGGTGGGGAGCTGGGAGAGGGGTGTGCCCAGGTATTCAGGCTGGAATTAATTGGGATTAATTACTGCTAATTCTACTGTTTCATTTGCCTGCATTGGGCTACCCATAAATGGATTTTATGGTGTTCTAACGATGAAAGGATGGCCATTTATAGAAATAAGTACCCAGCTACTCTGCTGGGATTGCTGTCTCCTTCCCACCTCCCCTCTGTAGTCACCTCTCAGTGATCTCTACAGGCTTCCATCTCTCGGTGACTTCTCACCCATGGCCTTGTCAGACCCTCATTCAGTAGTTTCTGGTTTGAGCTGGGAAAAAGAAAACTATCACCCTAAGCTAAGCCCACCATCGTCTGTTGCTTGGATAATTGCAGGAGTTTGCAAACTGGTCTCCTTGCTTGTGCTCAAAATATACTCACAACTTGGGAGTCTCTCTGATCCTGTAAACAAACCCATGCAGCGCCCCCTGTGGTGGCCCCCTTTCCCAGTTGTAGCAAAAGTGCTTCTCATGATGACTCAGAAGACCCCATAGCAGGGATTCTTCAGCTTTATTGTGTCCTGGAACCTTCTGGAAATACAGTGAAGCTCATGGATCCCATCTCAGGATGTTTTGAAATGCATGAAATAAAATTCATAAAATTTCAAAGGAAACCAATTGTCTTTGGTCTGCTCAGGCTGCTGTTAAAAAAAATTCTATAGGTTGAGAGGTTTGAACAACCAAAATTTATTTTCTCACAGTTCTGGTCGCTGGATGTTCCATTGAAGGTTCTCTTCCTGGATTTCGGAGGGCCATGTTGTATGTCTTTACATGGTCTTTCCTTGGTGCATGGCCGTGGAGAGAGAGAGGAGGAGGGGCGAGAGAGAGAGAGAGAGAGAGAGAGAGATCTTTGCTTTTCTCTTCTTCTAGAGGCACTAACTTCATCCCGAGGACCCCACCCACATGACCTAATCCCCTCTCAAAGGCTCATCTCCAAATACCATCCCTTTGGGGTTTAGGGCTTCAACATCAGAATTTTAGGAGGACACAAACATTCAGTCTCTAGAGCCAGTTACTTCAGGACATAGTTATCAAGCTACTAGAAAACAAAATTGGGATATAGTAATATATGCGCTTTCTTATTAATGCACTACATGGTAAATACAGTTTAAAAATATCAGTAAGTCAAAGCTTACTTTTGAAAGACATATTAGGGTGAAGGTTATAGTGGCTTAGTTTGAATAAGAACATTTAAACATGGCATCATCTCTGGCAAGACAATATGCATGCAATGTTGGATATGTAAGTCATATGTGGAGTCATATATGGAGTATATGGTCCATATATGGTCCATATATGGAGTCATAATTCTTTTCTCAGCCTAGTTCATGGACACACTGAACGCTCTCCGTGGACCTTCCCTGATATGATATAACCCTCTGGTCTTAACCTCTCAGACCTCATCGCTCACCCATTCACCCCTCTCTTGTTCTTCTCTAGCCAAAATGGCCTGTCATTGTTTCTCCAACACTCTGGCACATTTCTGCCCCAGGACCTTCGAGCCTGCCATTGTCTCTACCTGGACTGTTCTTTTTGGCTAATATCTGTATAGCTCATTCCCTCAGTTATTTCAGATCTTTACTCCAATACCACCTTATCAACAGCTCCTTCTTTGAGTATTTCCACCAATACTGTGCTCCCCATTTGCCCTCCCTACTTTATTTTTCATATTTCCAGCTAACCTGCTCCATATTTTCCTCACCACTGCCTCTATTTTCTGTGTCCCCCAACTGGAACATAAGACCCATGTGGGTGGTGATGAATATGTTTTGTTCACTGCTGCATCCCCAGTGCTGGGCACAGGGTAGGCACTTAATAATTTACTGATCAGATGCATAAACTAACATTGATCACATCCCAAGCCAAACACAATTAGAGCGGCAAGTCTGCCTTTTAACTTTCTACCTGATACACAGAATCCCATTTTCTCATTGTTCTTCACTGCTATATTGGAAACGTACTCCTAAGTGCTAATAAAACCACCTTTAAGAGTTCAGTGGGTTTAGAGGAAAACACCTATTCAAAGGTAAGAGTGTCGGTCAGAGAAAGACAAATACTGTATGATTTCATTCATATGTGGAATTCAAGAAACAAAACAGAGGATCCTAGGGAAAGGGAAGGAAAAATAAAATAAGACAAAAACAGAGAGGGAGACAAACCATAAGAGACTCTTAACTCTAGGAAACAAACTTAGGGTTGCCGGAGGGGAGGGCAGGCGGGAGATGGGGTAACTAGGTGATGAGCACTAAGGAGGACATGTGATGTAATGAGCACTGGGTATTGTATGCAAGTGACAAATCACTAAATTCTACCTCTGAAACTAACAATACAGTACATGTTAATTAAATTTAATTTAAATTAAAATTTTTTTTTTTTTAAAGATTTTATTTCTTTATTTGAGAGAGAGGCAGTGAGAGAGCATGAGCGAGGAGAAGGTCAGAGGGAGAAGCAGACTCCCCGTGGAGCTGGGAGCCTGATGCGGGACTCGATCCCGGGTCTCCGGGATCATGACCTGAGCCGAAGGCAGTCGTCCAACCAACTGAGCCACCCAGACGTCCCTAAATTAAAAATTTTTAAAATAAAGGTAAGATTTGATTATCCAGATGCTACGTGAGGGGCAGGAGTGGTGAAGGGGGCTAATCCTGGTTCGTCTACCAGCTGAGCAAGTTGGGGTGGGAACCTCACTTTCTTGAACCGCCCTTCCTCATTCCTGAGAGGAGAGAGAATCCCTCACCTGATCTCAAAGGGCGCTGCTGAGCTTTAAATGAGATACTCCACAAGAAGAGCAAAACAAAAACAAAAACAAAAAACCAGGCTCTGGAAATGAATGACAGCTCTTGGCCTCACTTGTGATAAGTCAAAGAAGAAGAAAGCAGATGGTTCTTGGAAGTTCTCTGCTCTGCTGGAGACCTTCAAGCTCCTGGGGAAAAGCCACGGTCTGGCCGAAGGGAACATACTGTTCTTGCGGCCTCTCCGTATGTGCTCCTGCAGCCTTTCCCATCAGGAGAATGTCTTGCTCAGAGCCTGCCCCGGCTCTGGCTGCCTGTGGATGCCTCTGGCCTTGAGAAAAGGTCCTGTAAATCAGAGCTGAAGGGACGGGCTGGAGCCATTCAGGCCAGGCCAGGATTCAAAAGGCAGCAGGAAATGAACACATTTGTTGGAACACATGGTAAAGGGGACTTCAAACGTCTGAGGAGCGAGCTATCAGGTACACTGAACTCGCGAGCCATTCCTGGCTCACAGACCCATGGTCACTATCAGGGGATCAAGCTACGAATACTATGGTGAACATTCCAGCCAACAGAAATGATTTTCAGATTAGCTTCTGTTTCAGATTATCCAGTGTCTGCCTCCTGTGTATTAACACAGATGATTGGAAGTTGGCTGACTATAAATACATTACATATTATTTTATTCACTCATTGGTAATTCATTAATTACCAATTATATGTGAAGTACGGAGTTCGACATGGGGGGCATCAAAGATGATCACCATCTGCAAATGATAAAGAGCATGGGAGTTTACTTAGAACATGAAGGAGGGGGAAGCTAACTTATTTTCATGATTGATTTTTTGAGTGATTGATTGATTCAATCATGCAATAAACACTTCCTGAGCACCAACCATGTGCCAGGTATCATGCTAAGTCCTAGGGAGTGGACAGAAACCAAACAAAGACCTGTCGACCTTGAACTCACCTTCTCTAGGAGAGACAGAACATTAATAAGGAAGCGAATAAACGTGTAATGTCTGGAAGGGATGGGGTCATGAAGAACAGTGAGGCTGGGCTGGGGATGCTTGTTACAGAAGACTTGGGAGACCCGAGGTGGCTTTGTCGGGAGAGAACTGAAGGAAGTGAGGGGGAGGGGCACCCACGTGAGGGAGGAATGGTGTTTCTGGATTCCTCTCTGGAATGTGAACCAGAGCAAAATAAAGTGAATGTCTCAGGGTTACATGACCAGAAGGTGGCTGAGCTGGGGTACTGTTCTGGCCTCGAGACTGTAACCTGGACCAGCCTATTTAAAGACTACTGCTCCAGCCTTCAAGGAAGCAATAGCCCAGGAATCAAATACAGCCTCTAGGCGGCTCTGACTCCTAAAGGGCGGGTGATGTCCCAGAGCAGACCGCACATGCGCACACACACCTTACAGGGGTAGATAGACGCGTGGGCTACGGCCCAGAGCAGGGGCAGGAGAGATGATGGAATTGTGAATTAAGACTCTGTTCGTTTATAGTTCTTTAAGATGAGTTGGCGATTTCTGCTCTTTCATTCTGGAAATTAGTGTATGCAAGCGTTTCGTACCTTGAAGTGAGTGAATGCAAAACTCACCAAAAGAAAATGTGTGTCATCTGCAAATTCTCTATTATGGAAAGGCAGAGGCAGTTTTCAGGCACAATATCTGCAGAAATAGAACCGTAGACTTTTGTCTCTTGTAAGAATTTGCTCCCCATTCTGCCTTGTTAGCTCAGGAGCTGCAAATGTGTGTTGAAGACCCAGCCTGTAAGGGAGATGGGCATTTAGAAGCTCCCCACCCTGATTCCTACCTGTTGCCTGGTTAAGGGAACTCAGCAGCAGTTCCCAAAAAAACTCCCAAAATCCAAAGAACCAAAAAAAAAAAAAACCAAAACACCCCACAAAAACCCCAAAATCCAAAGAACCAAAACAAACAACAACAACAAAAAGCCCCAAAAACAAGAAATAAAAAAAAAACCACAACAACAACATAAAACAACCCAAGAGAGAGAGCCTAAGGACAGGGGAAGGTACTAAAATACATTTTTCCTTTCCTCTGTACTTTCGAAAGGTTTATTTGATACTTGAGAGTCTGGATGGTTTTTCCCCTCCCTCTTAAATGTCATTTTTTTCTTCTTCTGTGTTTAGAAATGATGTATATTTATAACAGGAAGTTAGAAAACACAGAAAAATAAAAAGGGTAAACACTTCACGCATAATCTCACCACCTCGAGAAAACAGCAAAATTGTTTTGTTTTCTGGTCTTTCTGTACTGGGCTCGTATTTTTTTTTCATTATTGATATCCGATTGTCTTTATAACTGAGTTTCTTATGTTGTAATTGGCTAGACGATATTACAAATATATTGTTTCATATTATTAAGTACTCTTCATAAGCATCATTTCGAGTTTCTTTTTTTTTTTTAAGATTTTATTTATGTATTTGACAGACAGAGATCACAAGTAGGTAGAGAGGCAGACAGAGAGAGAGGGGGAAGCAGGCTCCCTGCGGAGCAGAAAGCCCGATGTGGGGCTTGATCCCAGGACTCTGGGATCATGACCTGAGCCGAAGGCAGAGGCTTTAACCCGCTGAGCCACCCAGGCGCCCCAGCATTTCGAGTTTCTAACGTTTTCCCCTCTGTTTTGAAAATGTTGCCTGTTCATCGTAGCAGCTTTGGAATACACATGCACAGAATGATTTTTGTATGTGCCAAAGCCCATTAAGAGCAGGGCTAGAGGGCAACTCTGTGAACCAGATAAAATGTTTGCCAGCTATCTATCTGACAAGGGTTTGATATCGAGAGTACATTTAAGAACTACAGCAACCCAGAACAATCACCACAAAAAACAACTCCGTTAAATATGAACAAAAGAGGAGCGCCTGGATGGTGCAGTCTATTAAGCGTCTGACTCTTGATTTTGACTCAGGTCATGGTCTCAGGGTCAAGAGATCGACCCCTGCGTGGGGCTCCGTGCTCAGCTTGGAGTCTGTTTGAGATTCTTTCTCTCCCTCTGCCTCTCCACACCCCTCCCACTCCCACACATTCTCAAAAAAAAAAAAAAAAGAAAAAAGAAAGAAAGAAAGAAAGAAAAAGAACCAAAATATAGAGACAATGCAAATGTCCATCAATAGACAGATGCGTAGCCAAAATGTGATAGATGTGTATGATGGAATATTACTCAGGCTTAAAAAGGAATGACATTTTGACTGTTAAAGAAAAACTTATTCAGACCCTTATTAAAGCAGTAAAAGAGACTTTTTCAGAACTAGTGTAGTTGGTGTCAAGACTATCCCTAGAGGGGAGAGAGAGTGGACTTGATTCTAAATACAACAGAGATGGCTGGGGATTTGCAGGCAGGGAGCAAAGCGAGGGGGCCAGTGGCTGGGAAATTACCAAGAGGAGACCTCGAGGGTAGGGGGCTTCTTGCTAAACCAACTTAACAGGGTCCTTGCTGACGACAGGCCAGTGATCTGTAGGATGCTTGCTAGAATGGGGTGATGTGGGCTCAGCAAGGATGGAGACCAAGGTTGAGTCCTCATGGAGCAGAGGTCTCAAAAGGGCCTGAGTCACATTTTGTTAAAAGGACAACCTTTGTGGGGCACCTGGGTGGCTCAGTGGGTTAAGCCTCTGCCTTCGGCTCGGGTCATGATCTCAGGGTCCTGGGATCGAGCCCCGCATTGCTCTCTCTGCTCAGCTGGGAGCCTGCTTCCCCCTCTCTCTCTGCCTGCCTCTTTGCCTACTTGTGATTTCTCTCTCTCTGTCAAATAAATAAATTAAAAAAAAAAAAAAAGGAAAGCCTTTGTAATGGTACATGCAGCACTCCGGCTTGGCCTCAAAGACATTCTGCTGACTGAAATAAGCCAGACCACAAAAGACAAATATTGCACGGTCCCACTCACATGAGGTCCCTAACATTGTCACATTCATAGACACAGAAAATGGAATGGAGATGGTCAGAGGCTGCTGGAGGGGGCATGGGGAAGTTATCACTGAATGCATAGGCTTACAGTTGGGGAAGGTGGGAAGTACCAGAGATGGATGGTGGTGATAGTTGCACAACAGTGTGAATTGTACTTAATGTCAGCGAACTGTACCCTAAGAACGGTTAAATGGCAAATTTTATGTTTGCATATTGTGCTGCAATTAAAAAATAATCTCATTAAAAATCATCAGTCTTTCTAGCACCCAGAGATAATCTCCATTAACACTGTGATACATTCTCTTCTCCGCCTGTCTCTATGGACCTGTTTGTGTAGCTAGCTATTTGCATATACAGATGTGCATATCTGTACCTACATCAGTATGACATGGTCACACTCATATGAAATCTAGGTCTTTATATATTTAATAAGCATTATCACATTAAACATTTACTGATCGATAAGTAGCCTTCTAAATATCATTTAAAATCACTCCATTCCTTTCTGTCATGTAACTTTCACTATAGGTGTTTTCACCTATAATCTATTTTTTTTTTTATTTCTTTTCAGCGTAACAGAGTTCATAGTTTTACACCACACCCAGTGCTCCATGCAATGCGTGCCCTCCACAATACCCACCACCAGGCTCCCCCAACCTCCCAGCTCCCGCCCCTTCAAAACCCTCAGGTTGTTTTTCAGAGTCTATAGTCTCTCATGGTTCATCTCCCCCCCAGTTTCCCTCAACTCCCTTCTCCTCTCCATCTCCCCATGTCCTCCGTGTTATTTGTTATGCTCCACAAATAAGTGAAACCATATGATAATTGACTCTCTCTGCTTGACTTATTTCACTCAGCATAATCTCTT
>PISX010017695.1:0-42682 GCA_004024625.1 Mellivora capensis | reverse complement strand
GCCATCTTGACCGCAATCCTATAGTTTTTATTAATAACTAATGTTACTTTAAAAAATTATTCGAGTTCTAGATAATTTCTGTTCTTCACCCAGTGGTAAACAAAGCACAGTCTTTGGGCAGAATAGTACAGACTTATATTGAGAAAGTCCAAAATGCAATAAGTCACAAGTAATATACTATCAGTAGATGAAGTTAGATACATGCATAGAATATTATGGTAGGACAAAAGAGAGAGGCCTGATTTCTTAAATGGGGATGAAGAGAAAGCATTTATATAAAGAGGCTGTTTAGTGACATTTATTTTGAAGGAGTAGTTGGAATGAGGAAGGTAGGAAGGAGATGTCTCAGTTAATAGCATGAAAAAAGGCATAGTGCAACTATATATCTGCCTATCCACCTACCATCTATCTGTCATCTATCTAACCATTACAGAGCATGGTGCAAGTATTAATAGGTTGATCTCTTGTTTATCTTTCAAATATTTGTTCTCCTACTGCATCCTGAAGACAAGCAGGAGTGGTATTAGTGAGTCTATCTGCTGGCTTGGGGATGAATGTGCTTCTTGTTTTCTTACCCTTAGTCTCAAATTCTTACTGTTTTTAATTCACCTTCTGGCCCATACCCATGCTGAAGTAAATTTCTCCTGGTAACAAATATATATATTAAATTTTAAATACTCCCAATCCTCCATACTCACTGGCTTTCAGGTGGAAATTAGCACACATTTTAGAGTCAGAGAGATGAAGCTCAAGATCTTTCTCTGCCACTTATTAGCTGCATGATTTTAAGGTAAATTTCAACATCACTGGTCTCAACTATTTCATAAGAAAGTGGGCTCTATATATTCTGATCTCTATTATAAACATTTGGCACTGTGAATTATGCTTGTTTGAATCAAATCCTTGTTTGAATCTTACTGTTACTCCTCTCTCCCAAGCAAGCCTCTATTCTGGCTTTCTGAATCCAGATTTCTCTGGGTCAACTACAGACCCTCTCTTCTTTCTCCTTTCTAACTTTGTTCCATCTCAAAGTTGTTTACTGGCTAGTCTAATACTCCCCATATGAACCCTCCAATACAAAAAGCATAAAAGGCACTAAACCATTGTCAAAACCATAAAGTGTCTGGATGCGTTTTAAATGTCAACTTCAATGTGGGAAAAGATGGCCTTTCTCTTCTACTTCTCCAGTGATTCTATTTGTTTGTAAATTGTGTGCATGAGGTAGGTGGGGGGATTGAAATACAAATATCTATGAAATATTATAAACTCCATTATCATCGAATAAATGCATTTATGCTCAACAATTCAGTTTTAAAATACATAGATTCTTCATATTTGAAAAGCACTTTAAAACACTTAAGTGTTTTTAAATGGTTTGTTTTTCTCACAACTAAACATTTTAATTAAAAATATGTCATATAACCCTTTAATAATACAGAGTATTCAAATTCTGTTTATAGAATTTCCTATTTGAGCCAAGCCTCTGTGTGGAAAAGCAGATACAGTTATGGTTAATTCCTTATCATTCATCTTCTTTTATGCAATTTCACATTCTAATATCAACCCTCTATTTCCCTTGATGGCTCTCCTGCAATGCATATTAAATCAATGAATGATTACATGCATGGGTGGTATAAATGATGTACTCTACCTAATTCAAAATCTAATAACCAAAAGTAGTTTCCATATGAATTTTTTTCAAAAATAGATTTAGATATAACATGACATTGTTTTTAGTATTCATTGGGGAACAAACAGGTTTCTGAGACATTGTAAAGACAACTATGTTTGCTAAATCCTGGTAATGCTTTTGTTTTTATATTCTTAAATCAATGTATTGAACCAGTGAAGTTATTATTTGGGGTAAGAGCTTAATTGATAAAATAACCTGGAGAATTGAGACAATTAATTGGATAATTCAGTTGTAAATCTTTATTTGATATAAAATTTGTTGCCTGCATTTCTATTTTTGTCAATTCGCAATATAATTGTTCAATTCTATTCTGTATCAAAATGTGGTTATATATTTTACATATAAATTTTTACATGTTGGCAATATTTACTAAATATATTCACCATACTCCCAAGAATGTAATGATTATTATCATAATAGCACTAATAACAATATCATATATTGCTTACTGTGCCATATGGTGCTTACTTTAATAATTTTACATTGATTTATTAATCCACCTAAAAGCCTTATGAAGTAGAAACATTTGCAGTATAGTATGGAGGTACAAAAAAGGATTAACCTGTCTGCTCAAGACCGTATAGCCAAAAACGGTGAAAGAAATATTTCATTGTTCAAAAGACAGATATTAATAGGACAGAAAACAGAGTTTACAAAAAGAGAGAAAGATATATATATATTTTTTTGAATTTAAAAATGCTATATCATCTGTGAAACTAAATATATTGAAACATATGCACTCTACAGAACAGTTGAAAGGAAAAAAAAAAAGTATTTCAGGTATAGGTGGAATGTATTGAAAATACAAGGTGAAAAGCAAGGATATTCCCTAAAACAAAGTCCCTTTGGATAAGATGAGACAAAGGGAGATTTCTGTGGGATCAATATAAGAGAATGAGACTCAGGTTTCGGGCACCATATTAGGACACAACCAAATCCAAGTGAGCAATGCCTGCAGAGCACTTCTATGAAGACAGACCCATAGATCCTCCTGTCCCTCTGATAGCAGGGGAAAACACTAAGGTCCAAATGTGAAAGTACCACATGGACAAGGGCAATGGATAACCCCCTTGGCATGCTGGATGACAGTCAAATGCCTCGTCTGACTTTCTAAATTAACTGCCAACACTGATAAAAATGATTCTATGCAAATAATGTATCTGATGTTAAAATTTTATATATTTATATAAAATGAGAGGAAGAATATTTTTCTAAAGAAGCTAACTACTTCTTTATCAGAAGTTCCTGTCTATTGTTATTGTTATAAATTCAAATTGCCAAGGCTAATCCAATATTTACTGTTGAATTTTCATCTCTGGGAAGTAGAGCCCTGGATGCTATCATTGAATACAGAGGCTTCTCATTGTTTAATGCACAGATTCATGTTAGGATCGTAGTGTGGTTTTTTTTAATATAAGGAGATTAGCATTTAATTATGGCAGACTTAATTACAAAATTATAGGAGTATGAATTCTTAGAAATGGGATAAAAACATTTATAACCGGGGTGAAGTGACTATTGAGTTTTCTATGATAGCTTATTAATAGTTTTTAAAATATAAACCATATTCTAAAATTTAATATTAGCATAAAGAGTTAACAATTAAATAATTAATGTTATTGGCAAATTAAAATAATTAGATCTAATTTCATTCCTCTCAAGAACCAAATTTGTTTGTTTTTTTTTTTTTATTTTATGGTGAATATTTACAACTCTTAGATTCACAGGAAATGCGTAAAAGATGTGCATTATTTTTATTATTATACTCCATATGTGATGTGGGTACACCAAAATAAAATTGAGTCATGCCCTTAAATAGTTCAATGTCTATCAGAATATGAAAATTCAGGTAAAACTCAGTATTAAATGACAAATGACATATGAAAGGTCCAAACAAAGCTATGGGAATTCGGCATAATAGTCCTTATTATGTGCAGCAACTGTGCTCAATGTGTATACTTACATAATTATGAGTGTGTATATACATAATCATTTAAATTCTTAAAATATGAAGTATACCTGTTTTATGTATCAAAAATTCAAGTTCAGAAGCATTAATTTAGTTAACCAAATTCATCTATTAGGTAGAGAGGATGAGAACTGAAGCCAAATGCTGTTTTCTTCAAAGTGGCTATTCCTAATCAGAAAGCAAATAAATTAAACTATTCTCATTCTTGGAAATATCCTACACATTTTTTTAGGCCTTGGCCAATTGAATGACTCTAGGCTAAATATTACAGGAAAACAGTCTTCTAAGAGAATTAGTCCAGGATAAAATTCTTCAGATTTTGGACTTTCTCTGGCAGATTCCACCCTATTTCATGTCAGAGATAATGCTAGCCTTAACATGGGAGATAGCAACATGCATGATATAATTTGTGGATCCTTAAATGCCACTCCCCTTTGCCCCCTTCATATATATCCCATATTAATCTTACCAAAATGCCTGGCATCATGTTTTATTTTGCTGGTTCAGGAACACATCATTCAATTTAAATTGGATTTGAGAAATGCTATAAGATAGGGCACAAATGCCTAATAGAAATCATGTGGGGGAGAGGTAGGCATGGAAATTGTTCCTGCTCCATGGCAACCTGGAAAGTATAGAGCATAAAAGATGGTGGTTGCCTACAAGCCAGGAAGAGAAAACAACCATGATGGCACCCTTATCTCAGACTTCAAACCTCCAGAACTGAGAAAATGAATGTTTGTTTTTGAGCCACCCAGTATTTTGTTATAACAGGCCTGGCCAGTAAAAGATATAAAGTTTTTTTGTTTTTGTTTTTGTTTTTTTTCAGTTTTACCAACTGCTCTGTCTAATTAGGGTATATAAAACTATTTCATCTCAATTCAGGATTGACTGGATCTAATCAAACTATTGGATCTAATCAAACTATTTACCACTTCATTCTGTCTTGCAATATTTTCATATTTTTCTATCATGTGAGCCTCAAATTCTTTTGGTTATTTAAAAAACATATGATTGTATTCTTCCAATCTCTTCTTTTGACTGACTTTAATAACATGCTTTTGAAGTCATTCTTAAAAATAGATAATAAATGTTGAACATCCCAGTAGATTTAATCAGGAATGTATCTTTTAAATAGAATCAGAAATCCACATGAAAAGGAGATTAAATAGGCAAAAAAATATACATATAATAATGGCTCAAGGAAAACTGCAAGAAAATAAAAAGTAAAATAGAATAAATAAAATACTCTTTGGACAAAGAAAGGATAAGAATTTTCACTTGATAAGCTGAATTAACTTTGTGAAGAGCAATCCTGAAACCTTGTCCCCAGAGATTTTAGAAAAGAACGCAGAGATAAACATGATGCAGCATGGTAGATATGAGAAACACAATGAATATTAAACTTGGGTTTTAAATGACTTTAGCTCTAATTAGGACTTTAGCTTCCGGTTAGGAGGTAGACTGTCTTTAGATCATCTTTAGATCATCGCTTTCAGAGTAGCAACAAAAGGCTACTAATTTCAGATTGAAAACCAATGAGAGAATTGTGGATATAAAGAAATATCAATTAAACAAATTCAAGAAAGTAATGAACTTTTCATAAGATAGAAGAAACCTATTTTTGTTTTCTTTCCTGTTAGAATGATCTCATCAAGAGGTATCTGACTAGCTGGAATAAAGCAACTAGGATAACTTTAGTGTACTGTTGACCAGTTCACATTGTCTAGCATGAAGGATTAAATGAAAAGTAGTTCCACTTGCCAAGTTTCACCCATGGTTCATCTCATGTGATGTATGTTTTTATATACATACTTACAGATACTTACATGAGTATATACAGTTATTAAAAGTAAGTCAATCAACTAAATATTTATGCTCTGATAATTTAGTGTGTAAACTATACTATCATAAAAATTAAACAAAGATTAATGAAGGCTTCAAAGGGAGGAAATATAATACAGAAGAAATAAAAAGAAATAAGTGAAAGTTAAAAAAAAAAGAAAAATCCAGAAGGTATAATAATATAGTAATAATGTAATAGTAGATGCCAAAAGCAAATCCAGAATGTGTGGAGAAGTGATGATTACATAAAAAGAAAAATAAATATTACTCTGAGGAACAATGTACATCTTCAGATTTAAAGCATTTTCTTAGTTTTTCTTGCTCAATGAATGAATATATTATAAACATACATAAATAGAGGACATAAACTTAAAAATGATCTGGCAGATGACACAAATCCAAATATTAAATAAATAAACCTTATAATGTTTTATGTGGAAGGAACATATAAATGGTAAAAGAAACCGGAAAATAGCTTTGTATTTTATTATACTTTTTGTTCAGGAAGATGATGATGAGACATAATTAAACAAAATATCTGTAACTCAAGGCATTTCTACCCATCATTCAGCATACTTCATTCCTTTATGACATTATAATAAATATATCTAATGAGGTGCATAGAAACAAATAGTAAACCTACAGTGTAGACTTTCTGAGCAAATTAGTTTGTGTTGTATGTATCTTGGTGTAATGAAAATTAATTCAGATTATAAATTTCAAGACAGGGAGAGTAAAGTGCTTAAAAAATTTAAGTAACCAGATGTAAATTTTACTTCAGTAAATCTGACTTAATTTTTTAAATTATGATTGTACTTAGAATATATTGTTATATTTAAAGATAAAATTAAATATGTAGTTATTCTGAATTTAATATAATATTGTGTTGTGGCAGTGATTGTGTTACTAGAACAGGAATTTTGGTGAAGAAGTAACAACATTCTAAAGATGTCATCTAATGAGAAGATTAAAGATCCTAGAACAAGAAAATAAAATATTTAGGTTGAGGGAAAAAGGAATATAATTATGTTAAATAGTACTACTGAGAAAACTGAAAAGAAAACTTGCATATGGGCATATTACTAGATGATATCATAGGTTTATGGATAATGTTGGAATGTAAGACAATAATGTTGGAGTAATATAAAAGGATAGCATATATTTCAAATATGTATGTAAGATTATGTATGAGTGAAGTATCATAGTATTAGTAATCTAATTAAAAATAAGTAAAGTAGTACTTGAATTATTTGGTTATACGAGGAGCAATTTGGAAAGTATAGTATATGTCATAATTTTTTTAAGAAAAAAATCTATGTGTGTATAAATTTTCATAGGGAGGTAAGATAACTTCTTCATAACTATTATCAAGTATGTAGACAGCATATTTCCAAATACATTATATTGGATAGATTTGGAAAATAAAATAATCCTGGCAATAAGAAGATCCTCCCAATACAGAAAAGGGAACAAACACAATTTATTATTGGCATTAATCTATCTGATACATGTAAGGTAGTGAAAAAAATGAATATGAGTTAGAAAAAAACCCTCATTATTTACACCTTAAAGTAGGAAATAGAACAATAACTTCTTGTAACTACTGAAAAGAGAGAAGCTATATTTTATGACAGTCTCCTATTTATCTCAGGAGAGAAAATGCTGAGTTAATTTTAGAGTACTTGTTTATACATTTAAAGGTTAGTTAGCTTATGACTTTGGAAATATCTCTAAAGTAATAAAAGAGAGAGACAGAGAGAGAGAGACTGGCCTTAATCTGTAGAGAGATTTATTTATTTTCCAATGGTTAGAACAAGGACTGTCTCCAAGAAAACAAGAAAAGGCAGGGAGAACAGTCTCTTTGCCCTTTATAAACAAAGATGATAATTTTCACTCACACTTAAAATTAACTCTTCTTCCATTACTCTTTCATGGTAACATCATAATTTTTTAAAGGTTTCCACTGTCATGTTTATTTTCTCTGTGTATTATGTAGCCATAGTAATATCTATCAAGTTCATAGCAAAATACAAAGCAATAAGAAATTACGGAAAAAGAATATAACATCAAAGTGGTCTCAAAAATGGGCAGACTATCTTAATAAATTTTTCCAAAGAAAACATACAGATGACCATTGGGTATTTGAAAAGATATTCAACATCACCAATCATCAGAGACATGTAAACCAAAGTTACAATGAAATATCACCACATATCTGTTAGAATGGCTATAATCAAAAAGATAAGAAATAGCAAGTGTTGGAAAGGATGCAGAGAAAAGGGAACCCTTGTGCCTATTGTAAATTGATGCAACTACTACAGGAAATCCTCAAAACATTAAAAATAGAACTACCATGTTCACTGCAGCATTATTTACAACAGCCAAGATATGAAAACAAGCTAAGTGTCCACTAATGGATGGCTAGAAAAAGAAAATGGGGCATATAAATATATACAGTGGAATATTACCATTTGTAACAACATGAATGGACCTAGAGGGTATTATGCTAAGACAGAGAAAGACAAATACCATATTACCTCATTCATTACATGGAACCTGAAACAAAATAAAAACAAAAAACAAGTTCATAGATACAGAGAATAGAGTGGTAATTGATAGAAATTGGTGGGGGGGAGGCAAAATGGCTGAGAGAGGATAAGAGGAAAAAAAATAATATAAATATAACAGGAAAGGCTGTTAAAATGTCTCCTTTTCAGTTTAGTGAATTTTAAGGTCTAGAAAACCTGTTTCAAGCACTTTATGGGAGTCGACTTTTTTCAGTGAATTATTTCTAGCCCTCATAGGGCTAGAAACTTCAGGTGCAAGAGGTTTTTTTAGGGAGGAAAGAATCCCTTTTAAATAGTGTAAATAATTACAAGGGATTCAATTCAGTTGAGTTTGGGATATGGGGTAATGCTCAACTTTACAGCTTTACCCAACATATATTAAAAAATAATCATACCATGCTTACTTGAAGGAATTCTTCCTCCTCCTCCAGTTCCTTTTTCTCCTCCTTCTCTTCTCTTTTCTTCTCTTTCTCCTTCTTATTTTTCCTTAAGGCTAATGGTAAGAAAATTTTAACCCAGAAGATTTCTGAATCTTAGTCAATGAGTTTTTAAGAGCTCTATTTATTTTCTGTACTTATTCTGAGGACTAAGGATGATATGGAATATGACTGATCCTAAGATTCTGCAAATAATTTGTATAATTCCTGAGTAACTACGGAAACAAAAGGAATTATTTTCCCTGATACAATATACTCTTTTCTTTCCTAAGTAAGAAATTTAACTGTCAAAAGAGCCTTTACCATTCCTTAGGAATCTGCCTTTGAATAGGGGAAACTATCCAGTCATCCCAAATAGTAAATAGAAACTCTCAGCTTCTGTCCTGCTAAAGTCTTCTGCCACCAGGTTTTGAATAAAGTTGGTATCTAGTTTGACCCTACTGTAACAAAACATCATAAACTGATGGTTTATAACAACAGAAATTTATTTCTACAGTTCTAGCGACTGAAAGTCTAAGATCATGGTGACAGCATGGTCAGGCTCAGGTGAGAGCCTTCTGGGCTGCAGACTGCCAACTTGTTCTTGCATCCTCACAAGGCTGAGAGCAGAGAGAGAAAGCAAGTGCTCTCCCATCATAGGGGCAGTGACCCCATTCATGAAGCTTCCACTCTTCTGACCTTAATCTAATCCTAATGACATCCCAAAGGCTCTGCTTTCTAATACCATCACATCAGGGAGCAGGTTTTTAATATATGAATTTTGAGAGGACACATTCAGTCTGTAAGACTACAAGACTTGAGCAGGAAAAATTTCACAGAGAAGAATTTTGTTGACAAATAGCACATCACTTTAATATGTTTCGAATAATTTTATATATGTATTTTAATAAAACTCTGTAAGTCCATTTCCAGTTGAAAACTACTGCTTTAGAAGAAGATACCAGATTCAAGCTAAAACATCAAGTTGATGTTTTAGAAGAAATAGCTACATTGTTGTTACCTAATATCATCAGGCAAAGCACCACTAGGAGTCTGTTAAATAGAAACATTTTAAAAACCTCCAGGAATTTTCTGTACAGCATATGATGGCTTTATATTAATAACATTATACTTCTGCCAGTTTAACACCTATGGAAGGCTAAGTATCATTGAAGAATTGATAACTATTCCTCAACAATCATCAATAGTAATGTATCAGATAAACCTAGTTATCTCTTTTACTAATCTGAGTGGACAAATTTTTATGATTTTTTTCAGATGCCCTCTAAGAAATCACACAGAGAAATTTAGATATAAAAGATGTCCTGATATTTTTACTTAAATTTCTTCTAAATTTACAGTTCAATTTTAGAAAGGCAAAATCAAAAAGCTGTCTGAGAAGATGTGAAACTTGATTAAATAGGATCATAGGTTATTTAGAAACAATACTCGGTTATCTATTTAATTAAAGTGACAATAAAAATTTTCAAAAATTAAGTAGGGGAGATCACATATTTATAAAGAATTAGCTTTTTCAAAAATGAGAAGACTTTGTTCTCCTAATGAGCAGATGAAAGTAACATAAAGTATAAGACATTTTTCTGGTAAAACAGAATCTTTGATATCTAGACAGATTATACAAAGAGTAAAGAAAACCTTTTAGAGCTTCTTATTAAAACTAGATCAGTACTTCAAGAAAAATGTCAATTTAACAAGGAGAAAAACAAATTCTATCTTTGCATCAATATCATAATTGATAACAAAGGAATCAGAGGTTTTTATAGAAAATCTTAAAAATAAACTCATTAAATTTTATCTAACATTATGGTTGGCAAGTAAAATTCTCTTCAAGTTTTCTGCAACATTATATATCTACTCAGGTTTTCTTTTTCCCATTCCTCTTTCTCATTCTGGAATAACTATCCATTTCACCTTACTATAAAACTGGTCTCTTTCTCTCTCTCTCTCTCTCTTTTTTTTTTTCTTTTAAAACATATCTTGCATACTTTTCACACAGTTATTTTTCTAAGTCAGTATTACTCCTAGCAGTCTCATTCATGTATATTGATTATGACTGAGACAGGAAAACTACAGGGATCCCACCAAGAACTGCTTTTGTGCTATTTCAATTCTTACTAGACCCTGTACCACCACCTTATACATGCCTTAAGTACAGATAATGCATGTCCTCCTTGTAAAGGTCAAAGACTTAATGATTACTTTGGAGTCTTCCAACACAATAGGTAACATGTAAAGAATGACCAGGTGAGGTAGTCCTATACATTTTCTAGACCAATGACTCACCAATACCACTGGTTCAAGGGTATAAATGACTGATAAATGACTTTGTTTTAACCAGTTTCTGTATACCCAAAAAGACACATACACCAGACCACAATTCTCAACAAAAATCTTAGACCCCAACCAGACCTCCTTTTCTTTCTGAGTCTTCCAGATACTGTCTGTACCTGCATTCTATCTATACCTTCACTAAACTCTGCTTTCACCTCCTCTTGGCTCACATTTGATTTTTATTCTTCATGAAGCCAATGACCCTCTTGGCTGGTCCTGTGGGACCCAGCCAGCCTACATCATAATTTTTAACCAAAAATATCTCTATTAAAAAAAAATTGTTTCAAAAAAAATCTAGAGAGTGGGTAATTTTGGACTAGCTGTCATTCACCAGCATTTTGCAGATTAGTAGAACTCATGGATACATATCTCAGACTTTCTATTACCATATACATATATCTTTTATAATATAAATTCTCAGTGATAAAAATACACTTATTTATAGACTCAAAGGCATAGCTTCTCATAAAAATATATAGTAACAGCTTAGAAAATTGTGCTTAGTGATTAATGTCTCAATATTCTATCTTACTTAGAAATGACCTAGGCATTAATGAGTACCATTAAGTCAACTTAATATTATACTATAATTTTAAGTCACCTGAAACTCTTGGAACTTTAAGTTGACATCCTTAAAAATACAACAAAAGTTGGATTAATGTTAATCAGAATAACATTTTGATATGGCTAAACACAAATATAGTTTTTCTTATAATTTTAAACACTAAATGTAAACTTTATACAGGAGTTGTTGATTAGTAAAATGAACATATCTTAACAGAATACAAATGTATGCTAGGGCTATAAATCACATTGATAATCAGAGATGGCATAGCTATTTTTATTAAACAAGTCTGGCCAAAATTTTACTTAAATTATGTGAATTTAGATTCTTAAAATATTTATGAGTTATTTTTGTATCAATACTTTCCTAGAACACTGCAGTATTATAAATTTAATTTTGTATTTTCTGGTAGATTCAGTAATATTCAATTTATATAAGCACATATGTACCTCAGTAAGCTAATCTGAATATAGCTTCTTTAAGATTTTTTATAATCTAATTTACAAATATGACAAAGAGATAGAAAAATGTAGTACACATACACAATGGCTAATAACTTTCCAAACTCTGGACACAAAGAGACAAAACCCACTGCTTTAATTCTAAAATTTCAGCCATGAATCAAGTATAGACACAGAAATACAAAACTCACCAATGAATTAGTAGAGTGAATCCAGATATCTGCTTCTTGATGGGCATGTAATTCTTAATTGATCTGAAATCAAAAGAGGCAAGTAATCAAACAGAAAACTTGGAAAACAGACAAACAAAAAGATTCTGTCATTTCTCACCCAACAGAAAAAAGACCTCTAAAAACCATCAAATTACAGAGATCATCAAGAAACAGAACTTATAACCAGATTCTAAATGAAGAATAATTTGTTGGATTTATTGGATCTTGACAAACCAAAAAGCAAAACTAGCAAGATAGAAAATTAAAATCTGAAAAGCAGAGTATCATTAAAATCCTATTGCTCCTTTGGATTCAGGTCTAAGAAAGTAAAAACAAGTCACACCTGACTTTGTAACACCCAGAAGGCCTGCTAGCCTTCTGGTAGGTGAATCCATTGGGCATCTCAATGGAAGACCTCTACAGCTCTTAAAAGATAACTTTCAGAAAAGGATAGAAATAGGAGAATGAACAAGTGTTAAAGACTGTATTTTATTCATGTGATGTGAATGAATCAACAGATATTATAAGCTGTTCAAAAGTTATATGGGTTAAAGGACATATGAGATGAATTACACATTTATTTACTTCTCTAAGATCTTGTATCCTTGTACTTTTCATTCTTTTATAACCACTTTGATTCCCTCTAACTGAGCTCTTGACGCAGAATATTGTTTACATAAGGCTGTAGCTTATCCTTTTGATAAGCTATTTTATTGGCTCAGTATTTCTGATTAAACCTATATCATCATTTCCTAGGACCCAAAGTGATGTTTTGGCTCAGGATGCATCCCAGATTGGAGTGAGACTGTTACTGTCCACTAATCCCCCATTCTGTATGAAAACATATAGTAACCAAATCAAAGCTTGTGTTCTGTGTACTGACTATGGTAGCTTCTCATTTGCACAGGTCATTCCTCAATAGATTTACAGGAGAATCAGGAGAAATTAAGAAAACATGTCCCTTTTTCAGTAGCTCCACCTATTTGTACTGGGACCCCGAAAAAAGGATCAGACAGAAGGCTCACCAGAAGTCAGAACAACTTGTATTAATCTGTCCTCAGATGGAAAAAAGAGAAATTTCAGTGGAAATGTGGAAGTACCTACCAGAAAAGGCAAAGAAAGTCTAACCTGAGAAGTTAGAGAAACAGTTCAGCAGTCCCTGCCTTTAACACCTTCTCAAACCCTCAGTTTTTAGCTATTTTCCAATTACTCCCAGCTGCGTGGTTCTGACTCTCTGGGCTCTCCTGATTCCCTCCTATCATCCTCAGGCAGAGAGAGATAAAGAGCCTAGAGAACAGAAGGGTGGAGATAGTAGAGAAAGGAACAACGTTCCAGCCTTCAGACAAAGAAGATTTTTTAATCTTTGTACTTCCTTCTCCACATTTTTGCAACATATATATACCTCTTCCTAATATAACAGAGAAATATCAGCCACTGAACAGAAAGACCTGTAGGCAACATTTCCATATTTTCCCCCCTTAAAACTAATGGTGATTCTGATGAGCAAGGATTAACATATATACTTAATAATAAAATTTAGAGTTTGGAGAAGACTGGCCATGCAGATATCTGGATAATATTTCCTCAGGAACAGAAAGCTAGAAGGGCTATTTTTATGTTATAATTCAGGATTTCTCACTGTTGAGTGAGAAAGTAAATGCATGAAAGTGACCATGAAATCAGAACAAAATGTCACATCATTTATACAGGAGTAGTAGAAGACAGAACATTAATTTCACTTATCTCCTCAGGACACAAAGGCTACACCATGTGCTAGTCTCCTGTACATCTCTGGAGAAAGACCCAAGTTAACTCTTGAGGTATGAGTTTACATATGTAAAGATTATGAGAACCATGACTTTGGAGATACCTCTGCACCATAAAAATATGATGCTGTTTTTAATCCCTAGAGATCTATTTCCCAAAGGTTATAGTAAGGATCTAGATTTACCATGTACCCAAGGAAACACTGAGAAAACAGGAAGGGGTGAAATGGTCTCTTTGCTCTATATACAAAATAAATTATGCAAATTTAAAATAGCATAATAAGATTTGTTTCTGGCAGAACAGAGTAATTTCCCTTATCCTCCCAGTAAATACAGTCAGGAGCCCTGGATGATGTGTTACAGGATTTTTTTCTCTGTCAGTGCCCACAGTTCTTGGTCATGCCACTTGGAAGGATGAAGAAGTAGACCAGAGTGGTAGGCAGCAAAGCAAGGTTTACTGAGCAACAGGAAAGTTATAGCACAAAGCTCCCAAAAGAGGAAGGGGACATGAAAGCATTGCCACTGGAGTTTCTAAATCTAGGGGTTTTTATGGGCTTGTTGGAAGGTTGTTTTAATCTGATTAGCCTTCCATGAGCCTGTCATCCCATCAGATTTTTGTCATTTATCTACCACAAGGGAAACAGTGGAAGGCTCCTTCCAGAGTGGTGTAAAATCCTTTGAAGGGTGGTTGAATGCAGGTAGCCCCTGGTCCCTGCCTACCTGCATTCTTCCATCTATCCTTCTTCATCAATTGTATCTATAAAACTCATGAAGTTTTAGAATAGAAGTGAGGCTTGGTGGGGTGAGGTCCTGAGCAGACAACCAAAAAAGAATTCTTAAGAAGTCTTTAGTGCAAAATGGTGGTTTATTAAAGCATGGGGACAGGACCCAGGGGCAGAAAGAGCTGCTATACTGGGGTTGTGAGGGGTGGCTGATTATATACTATGGGGCTGGGGAAGGTAAGGAAAAGGGAGGTTTCAAAAGAACTTTCATATGCTGAAGAGGACCTACAAGAGGACTGAGGCCTTGCCATTGTCAGGTTAAGGTCGTTTTTCCCCTCTAGCAAGGTATTAACATTAAGATCATTGGAAGATCCCTGGAAGAATGTCACACAAGTCCCACCCAGGAGTGGAGGGTAGGGGGAGGTTGCAGGGGGTCAGGTCAGCTTCTGCTTTGTCTTCAGATAGCCTTCTGTTCCTCATCAAAACCAACACACAGAACTCTCAGATTTGGAGGTAAGAAGGAAAAATGGCTAGCATTTCATCTCAGAGAATTGTAGATTCTTATATAGACACTAAACGAAATGAAAGAGTAAGTACACAATATGTTCAAGAAAACACTCCTCATATCAATCACACCATGCTGTATGTGCAGGTGACGCCTAATAAAAACTACTTGAAGATGCTTTTATTTCCCCCTCAAAATATACCTATTTAACAAGGTTAAAGTAATAAATCATTATTAATCCACTTCTCTCTTAATCCAGTAACTCTTTTTGTTTTCCATTTTCGTGAAGGAAAAAATAGCACCTCTTTGTAATTTAAGCTTCCATTTCCTGTACTGTCCAGAAGATTCTTCTTACTTTAAAAATCCTGTCTGCTTTGTGAGATGCTTTAGGGCTTTTGTTATTACTACAAAGCTCAAAGTGCTTAGGAAGGCTTATGTGTAGATTGCTTGCCTGATCATGGGTAACTTAATACTTTTAAGAAGGTGTTACTTATCCTAGGGCCAGATGAAAAAACAAAACAAACAAAAAAACCCCCAAAAATCCAAAATCCAAAACAAACAAACAAAAAACAAAAACAGCTTTGAATCTTATTTCAAATCTGTTGGTAACTTTTGTGAACCTTGAAAACATTTTAATCTGTGTTCCAGTTTCTCCTATCTTTGTAAACTTTACAGAATCTAAATCAGGTATTGCAGGGTTTTCTAAGAACCTACATTTTCATAAAAACTGGTAACCTGAAAAATACATGGCTTATGGTGTCAAGCACTCAAATTCAGTTATCAAATACAGCATAACTTAAAATAATATACTAGTTAAATATGATCTTATATGTTAGAGTTCTCCAGAGAAAGAGAAATGAATGAATGAATATATATATATATATAGAGATATATATATATATATATACACACACACACACACACACACACACACATTCTATAGGTTCTATTTATCTGGAAAAAGAGAGGGAGAAGTAGAGAGAGAGGGAGAGATTGACTTAAGGAATTTGCTCAAGTGATTGGAAGGGCTGGCAAGTCTTAAATTCTCCAGGCAGTTCAGTGGGCTGGAGATTCCAGTAAGAGTTGATGCTGTATTCTTAAATGCTCAGTTTAGACACAGAATTTCTTCTTTTCAGAAACCTCAGCCTTTCTCTTAAGATAGTCAACTGATTGGATGAGGCCTACCCACATTATGGAGAATAATCTGCTACACTCAAAGTCTATTGATATAAAAAAAAAAAGTCTATTGATATAAATGTTAGTCACAACTACACATGAAAAAATGCACAACATCACTTGGCATCAGGAAAATGGGAATCAAAACCACAATGAGATACCATTTCACACAGTCAGAATGGCTAAAATGAACAAGTCAGGAAATGACAGATGTTGGGAGGATGTGTAGAAAGGGAAACTCTCCTACACTGTTGGTAGGAATGCAAGCTGATGCAGCCACTCTGGAAAACAGTATGGAGGTTCCTCAAAAAGTTGAAAATAGAGCTACCCAAGACCCAGTAATTGCACTACTAGGTATTTACTCCAAAGATAAAATTTAGTGATCCAAAAGTGCACCTGTACCCCAATAGTGGCAATGTCCACAATAGCCAAACTATGGAAAGAGCCCAGATGTCTTTTGACAGAAGAATGGATAAAGAAGAGGTAGTATATATACACAATGGAATATTACTCAGCCATCAAAAAATGAAATATTGCCATTTGCAACGACATGGTTGGAACTAGAGGGTATTATGCTAAGCAAAATAAGTCAATCGGAGAAAAAAATTATCCTATGACTTCATTCATATGTAGAACTTAAGAAACAAAACAGAGGCACATGGGGAAGGGAGGAGAAAATAAAACAAGACAAAATCAGAGAGGGAGACAAACCATAAGAGACTCTTAATCATAGGAAACAAACTGAGGGTTCCTGGGGTGGGGAGGATGAGTTAACTGGGTAATGGACATTAAGGAGGTCACAGGATGTAATGAGCACTGGATTATATAAGACTGATGAATCACTGAGCTCTACCTCTGAAACTAATAATACACTATATGTTAATTAATTGAATTTAAATGAAAAGAAAAAGAAATATTAGTCACATCTAAAAAATACCTCACAGCAACAACTAGAGTGGTATTGGACCAAATGAAGGGCACTGTAGCTTGGATAATTTGACAATTAATTTAATTGTTAAAATCTACTCTTGTTAAGTTGCCAAACATATATACCTCCTTACTCCATACTTATTCACCACATAAAGATAATGTGGTCCTATTTCTTCCTAAAATGATACAACTGTTTTGCTTACAAATGCACTAACCCTTTCCCCAGAAACAGGTACAAAGTGCTTCTCCTTGATGTCCTATAACTTAAACATTATGATGAAAAGTTAACACACATTATGTGATAAAGTGATAAGAGAGGGAAGAAAACACAGATATTTGCTATATATCCATGTGTACCTGCAAATAGTCATAATAAAGAAGAAATACTCTTAATACTTATAGCCTTCCTTCTTGCAATTAGTCACATGGTTGCACCTGTTATTTATAACTTCCCTTCTGCTACCTCTTTGTCCTCTATCTGGGGGGGTGATTTAAGCCTTTATTCTTGATGAGTCTGGGCCATTAGCAGTTCTGTTTGGTTATTGTAGTTTATACTGACATAAATCATAAGGCACGTAATACTAAGAGATGGCTGAATGTTTGTGGCCTCCCTCTTCCCAAATTCATATGATTTGAACCCCTAAGACCTCTTTTTTTTTTTTTAAGAATTTATTTGTATATTTGAGAGAGGTAGAGAGAGTGAGTAAGACTGAGCATGATTGGGGGGAAGGGGCATAAGAAGAGGGTGAAGCAGACTTCCAACTGAGCAGGTAGCCCAATGTGGGGCTCAATCCCAGGACCCCAGGATCATGACCTGAGTCATAGACAGAAATGATGCTCTAACTCAATGTGATTATATTTGGAGTTGAGTGTTTGGGAAGATAATTAATTTTAGATGAGGTCATAAGGGTAGGATTATCCATGATAGGATCAATATCCTTATAAGGAGAGACCAGAACTCCTAGCTTTCTCTTTTTCCTTTGTGAAGACATAGAAAGAAGGAGGTTATCTGTAAGCCAGGAAGAGGGCTTTCACCAGGAACCAAATCTGTCAGCACCTTAATCTTGGAAATCATTGAGTCCAGAACTGTGAGAAATAAGTAGTGGATGTTCAAGCCACTGGGGATATGGTTTTTTGTTATCACTGGCTGAACTAAGACAGAAACCTTAAGGAATCACCTTTTTCAGACATGGTTTAGTTTACCTCCACTATTATCAAGTAGTTCTATATCCCAGTGGTTGTTGGACTCAATCACTCCCACTAGTAAAATAATTCCCTTCTTTGCCTATTGGTTCAGATGAATGAGGGGCCAGGTGGCAATTTTAACTTCTAATTTGATGAAATCACTGTTGTGTCTCCCAGTGGAAGCACATCTCCTTTTGGAACTAAGACATCTAGACCCAGCAGAGCATAAGATTGTGAGAACAAGAAGCAGAAACTTTGCTAGAGGATCACTGAGAATAACTTTGAGCATTTATATTTACACCCATTGATTCCTAGACCTTGACATCCTGGCTATGGGATAAATTTCCCTCAAGGTTTTCATATTGGTGGGCAATATGGTCCTGCTTTTCCTCAATGAAGATTTTAAAAATAGTAATATAAATACACAGGCTTTGTAACCAAAAACAAAAATATGGAAGACTAATTTATTTGGATTTTTTCAAAGTTTAAATTACTAAAAACAATAATCCCTCAATAATATTAGATGATTATATGAAGAAATCAAACTAGTCTTAAATGTCTTACCTTTAGTCATCTATTATATATTTCACTTCTGATAGTTTCCAACAGTCTCCTTCCCTTTCATGAATATTAGGAGGGGGTATAGTTTTTAAGCTTTTTTGCATTTTCCACAAAATTAGGCATTTCCCTAAAGCAGACTCTATCCCCAATAATTTTCAAAACATAGAACACGGAAAAAATAGGGAAAAGTCATTTTATACAATTTCTTATTTGCAGGTACCTCTAATATATAAATTAGGTCCTAGAGAATTATGCAAACTTATCTGTTTCTCTTCTAATTAAATTAATGTTGTTTCAGTAAGATATTTAGTATATTTTTGAAGTCACATTAAGTCCTAAAATTCAATATGTTAACAGCATATTGAAGTTTGAGAGGGAACAAATAAATATTGACCACATTTCCTACCAAAATTCAGAACCAATCAAAAACAAAGAGAAGATAAGGTAGGAGATATAAAAATAGGAATGTTATTATTGCTGAAGCATAGGCTTGAGGACATGGTTAGGTATGTAGGTTTCCTATATGCTGAACAGAATTATTAGTCTTTGAACACAACCACAGACTTTGCAAGACAAATATAACCTTTCATTCAACAAGGACAGAATATGCTTTTATAGAATTAACCAAATGAACGATTTATGCAGAATTGTAGTAAGAAGGAGGAAGTGTGAGTGAGGTGGATGGAGTGGGGCCAAAAGTATTAATTTTGGAAGAGTTTTTCCTCCTGAAAACAGAAAGAGGTAGGGAGTACTATTTATGGCGTATTTCTAGAATTCTAGAGCACAAATCTAATAAAGGAAAGACACCATAAGCAAGATGTAGTAAACAAATGGCTTTAGACCCCTGAATAAACACTTATTCATTCATACACAGATGTCTTTCATCTGAACAACTCTGAGATGCCATATAGAACTGGATAATTTCTTTACATAGTCTTTCATCTACTGCTCCCTAAATAAATTCTGAACAGATCAAAAAGAAAAATGGAAATCTACTTCAAATTTTACTAAAATACAACTAATACAAAAGGGTCTTTCTTTCTTTGTGATATTTATATGCATGCTGTATAACAAATTACTAGTTAATTACATAAACTGAAACTGAGTATAAAAAATATATTGATATTTGTGTTTTCTTATGAAATATGTTTGTTAGCATTACAAAACAACTGTTTATTGAGTCTTTTACACATATATAGAATTTATTTTTAATTTAAAATGTTTTAAATATGTTTTAATTAATGTGATTAGACCAATTAATTTCACAAGATTTTAGTTAACTACACTTGGATCAAAACTAGAAATGTCACCAAGCGAGTTAAAACAAATCCTATCAATTTAAGATTGGACTTGATAAACATTTTTATAAATCCTATCTCCCAATTAATTTGAATATAAACATTAATAATGAAGTGACTGTGATTGATATTGATTGTAATAGCTCAGGCAAATCAACATCAACATTATATGTATTTGAAAATTAAAGCTGGTTGTTACTTGAAACAACCAATGTTATCTTTCTGTAAGAATTTTAGGTTTAAATTAGTTAATATAAAAATCAAAATAATTAAGAAATTTTAGAACTATTAAATATGTCTAGAAAACATTGTTAAAATAGTGCCTCAATTTGAAACTTTAAATAATAGGCTAGAATTGCTACCTTCCATTAAGTTGCAAGGCAATACTAATTATGCCTACATTCTATTAAGGCACTGCACACACTTTTATATCCTGTTGTATTTCAGACTAAATACCTGGATGACCCTCTTGCTAAAGTCCATTAAAAATCTTGGATAGGGGCACCTGGGTGGCTCAGTGGGTTAAAGCCTCTGCCTTTGGCTCAGGTCATGATCTCAGGGTCCTGGGATCAAGCCCCGCATCGGGCTCTCTGCTCAGCAGGGAGCCTGCTTCCCTCTCTCTCTCTGCCTGCCTCTCTGCCTACTTGTGATCTGTGTGTCAAATAAATTAATAAACTCTTAAAAAAAATCTTGGATAGACACAAACAAAATAAAAGGTCTTAAAGAAATTCTGAAAAGAAGAGAAAGAATACTCAGCCACATTAGGGCAGGGTCCATCTCACAAGACTCAAGGGTTAGGCAACAAACCCAAGAAATCCTGATTAAGGTGTGTCAGCTACTTAAGAATCCTCCTTAAACTCTTCTTCCCAGTGACTGAACCTCCCACAAGGGCGAATGAGGAAAGCACCTCAGTGGCTCAGTCTGTTAAGTGCCCAATTCTTGGTTTCTTCTTGGTTTCTTGTGGATGGGGGATCAAGCCCCCCAGGCTCTGTGCTCAGTGTGCTCAGTGTGGGGTCTGCTTCAGATTCTCTCCCTCTGCCCCTCCATGCTCACACACTCTCTCTCTTTCAAATGAATAAAATCTTAAATCAACAACAACAACAAAGTGAATGAGGAATAAAATGTTCTACTAAGTGCTTCTAGAGGACTGGAATGAAAATTACTATTCTCAAAATGGAGAAATGGGTGAAAATAAATCAAATCATCTTCCCTGAAAGTTTATATCCAGGATCTAGTTCTGATATGGGTTTGTAGCATAAATAAACACGGCTATTATGTTCTAAAATTCTCAAGATCAGAATATATTTCCTTTGGGTCCAGGGGTGGTCAACTCAGCAGCTGATATAAACACATTCAAACCCTGTGTGAAGATACTACCCCTGTTTAAAGACTCAAAGAAACTTTACAATCGAAATTTCAAGATAAATAAGGATTTCATCATCAAAAATCACAAAACATGTAAGGAAAGACAGACAAATTATCAATGACAAAGAACAGATCAGCAGTGCCAAACTTTAGGTACTAGAATTATCAGTCCCAGAATGTAAGTTAAACATGTTTAATATGCTGAAAATTATAAAGTAGACCTGAAATGTAACTATTTGGCAATATTGGAAAATAAAGTACCTAGAAATAAAAATAAAATAATTGAAATTAAAGTCAAATGTGATAAATTCAGTAGCATATTTGGACTAAGAGAGTTACTAATTTAGAAGAAAGATCTAATGATTCTAAGAAGAAATTATAGATATCTAAAGAGATAAAAATATATTTAAAAAATATATTAAAGGGAGGTGAGACCTGGAAGTGAAATGGAGAAGGTCTGTAGTGAAACATCCAGGAAATGAATGAATTAAGAGCTACACTCAACATCTAGTTACCCCTGAAGTAAAAGTTGAGATAATATTGAGTTAAAATTACAAGACTTAGGAGATTTAGCAGACACAAAATAGAATTCCATGTTTTAAAATTGAACATATAAAAACTAATACTTGTAGTATTTATGGTTAAAAAAAAACCATGCAGTAGTAAAATTCTGCTGCATCTGTCTTATGGTCTTGAAACCATGAAAAGCAAGACAAAAAAATAGCTGATAGTGCAGGAGAGGGAAATGAGAAGCTGAGGTCCCTAGTGAGTGGCATCTTCAAGCTGTCATACTGTCCTCAACAGCCTAACCACAGTCTTTTTCTCGCATGAGACCAGATGCCCTAGGTGCTAGCCTCTGGTGGTTGACTTTTCTGTTAGTCTCAGCTGAAAAATTCTGCAAATAAGTCTTCCCATCAACTTCGTAAAAGCATTCCTTTCACTACTCCATCAAAACTGAATATTATCATTTTTTAAATATTCAGGTTTTCAATAACTGGTCTCATTTTAATTTTACTCAGCTTTATTTGATTACTATTAAATTTGAAAATGTCTTAAATACTTATTAGCCTTCTTTTTTAATTTTTGGAGTGTAATTTTTATGTGTTTATATCTTAGACTATTCATATTATAATTAATTGAAAAATTTGTTTTATATGCTAAAAGTATTAAAATGCTGGCTGTTGTTTCAAATACTTTTAGATATTATCTACTGATTAAATTTATTTCACAAGACATCCAAATAACAGATCTAAGGTGCTTGAAAGCTGTATTGTTCATTATCATCTACCCACCCAAATACAGGATATAGATTTCTCCCATGCCCTCTGAGAGTCAATTGTATTTTTTCAGATATAAATGTCCCCACATGATTCATTGGTTCTCATAGCCAGCATTATGCTATTTAATGGGTAAAATTTAGTCTTATTCCTTATAAAGAAGGTGCTACTTTCATTTCTTTTGAAGTGATCAATAAAATATTAACGTAGTTTGGTAAGAATAGAACAAGACATATTAACATAAATTTTACTGCAAAGTAAGAGAAGGCTAAATTTAGGAAGAATATCATCTTTAGTGAATATTTTATCAAAGCATACCTACTAGAAAATATGCTTCTATATAAATCTGTCTTTCAGAATTTACTATGTCCTGAAATGCCCTTCTTCATGCTATTGCTCTAAATAAAATATATTATTCCACATTTCTGACAATTCCTTTCCATCTTTTCCAATAGAAACTAATTCAAAACTTGCTTTCCTATGAAGGTTCTCTAACTAGCCTATTCATCTAATTCTTTCTTATCTATTCACAGATGTTTAATCTTTACAACCCTAGCTTAATTATAATGACTTCAATATGAGTGCCATTTCCTCCTAGATCTCTACAATATTTAATCCAGTGTGCTGCATACAGCAGATTCTCATGAAAAACTTGTTGAATATTATTCTATGAAAAGAAAGAACCCATTCTGTCAGAATAATTTGGCAGTTTCTGCTTACCCCATCCCTACCACCTATGAATCAGCAGTAACAAACTACTCAGTTCTGCACAGGAGTCAATTAAGATGAATCATACATAAGGTTGTATATTTACAGTGTAAGGTGTAGACTTGTGTGTGTGTGTATCCTATTAATAATCTGCTATCTGGTGTGGTTTGTGAAATAAACTTAATAAATAACACTTGAAATAAACAAGTAGCTTAATATTATCATATAAAATACATTTTGAAATTAATAATAATATGAACATTCTAAGGACTTTTCAGCCCTTTAAGACACTCCTAGTGAAAGATTGAGCCATACCATGAGAAAGATACCTAATTGTGACTCTGTTTTCCATGTTGGATCTTGGGAAAGCCAAAGAGTGAAAATTTTCTCAACTTAAATACTTACTCAGCTACTTCTTAAGGGTATACCTACAGGGGTCTGCCTGATACAAGATCTAGGCAGTGCTAAGCCTCTATGATCATAGGTGACAGTCCACTGCTGTGACAGAGAGTGACAGAGAGTTTCAAAATAGAAGTTTCAAAATAGAAGAGCTTATTGTATTTATTTTAAAAATATGTACTTAGTATCATTATTAACAATTGCAGTGAATGAAGAAGGCATTCCATTTATTTAGTACAGGCTGTAGGTTTAGAGCAGTGTTAGGATTTCTTCTAACCATGACAGTCTGAGTAATGAAGGTGCAGAAACCAGTTAGAGATATTTATTGTATAGCAAGCAGAGAACTGTGAAAAAGGGAACAAAATTAAGACATGCTTATGCAAATTGAAAGAAAATGTTAGTGATGAAGTGACTGTTGCTCAAGGATCTTCTATCTTAGGCAAGTATTATACAAAAACGAAGAAAGATGGGACGACAAGCTCATCCAAGTTCATGGAATGAATCCTCCTTTGATCTCTTATAGATTCCCTGGGTTAGTGACTCCTTAGAATTATTTTCTGTGTCTCCAAAAGGAATAGCACAGAAGCTACAGTCCTGTGTAAAGCTCCAAATACTCTGTTCTATTTGAATTGAAGTAATACAGAGTTGCAAGCTTAAAGATATACTGAGTTTGCTACTACACATGAAGAAAAGGTTTAAGTCCCTCTATGTGCACCAGAGTCATTCCACATTTGATCCAGGCATTTGAAAAGTTTCTAAATCTAAGTGTCAAAAAAATGAAATCATGAATGTTAGTTTGTGTATATAATTTATAATACTGGAAAATGGAATCTGTTCCCATCTAGGAAAAAAGGAAAAAAAAATGCTACATCAAATAGCTAATCATTGCAAATACAGATTGCTATACTGAATCTGGTTAATCATGCATACTCCCCACTCCCTAGTGTTCCACCTCTGGATGCTGATTAAAGGAATTTGAGGAAGAGGGGGTTTCTGAGAAAGGTCTGTAAATACTCTATGAGACCTTTCTAAGTGTAGGCCAGAATCCCCTCCTGCTATAAAGTTCTTTGACTAGAAAGGCTAGTTTACAACTCTGGTTTCAAGCCTTAATGGTATGGTAACTTGGCTTTGCTGACATGATTTCTTAGATCTTTAAAAATAAAAACTGAAAAAAAAAGAAGATTAAAGTCTTTGAGATAGCTTTTAATGAATCTTATTACTGATTATAGCAAAGATATGGCATCGCTTAACACCTGTTACTAATAAACATTAATTTAATACTTCTTACTAAATACTACTATTTAGTACTATTTACTTTTCCTGAATGTACGGGCATTCCATTAGAATTACTTCAAATACATTATTTTTTATGCACTGAAAACTCTGTACTGAAATATTTGTTTGTCTACTTGTACTGAGGCTAACTATATAGGAATTCATTAAAATTTATTATATTTTGCCACTTGCTTTGTATGAATTTTTACTCATATTCACCTTGTCTGCATGTGCTCTACAGAAATACATTCAAATTTATTGTATATTATGTCTTGCTTTCCGGTTACCATCATTACTCAAATATATTACAATATTAGCTTATACAGGGCTTTGTAGCCTAGTATTTACCAGTACACAAATACATGCATTATTTCTGACTACATAACCTTAAATTATTTTTCAGTGCTAGTATAATATTAATGCTTATATAAAACTTATACTTTACTGTAGAATTCCATTGTATATTATACTATATTTACATCAACAAAATGTTTTTACAACAAAATCACTTTAAAATTATCTTCAAGTCCTATTGAAAAAAAGTGCTGAAATTTTATTTTTTGCCAGTAATTTCCTTATATATATTTTACTAATTCTTCATGCTTATTGGTCTTAAATGCTGGGAAATATAGGCGTTTCTGAGAATATGGGGAAAAAAAAAGACTCTCCTTTGGGAATGGTAAGGAAAATATTTTTTTAAAAGTCCATCATTATGGGGGCACCTGGGTGGCTCAGTGTGTTAAGGCCTCTGCCTTTGGCTCAGGTCATGATCCCAAGGTCCTGGGATCGAGCCCCGCATCGGGCTCTCTGCTCAGTAGGGAGCCTGCTTCCCTTCCTCTCTCTCTGCCCGACTCTCTGCCTACTTGTGATCTTTGTCTGTCAAATAAATAAATTAAATCCTTAAAAAAATAAAATAAAAGTGCATCATCATGTACCTATCCAAACAAAATGGTCTGTTAGGGAAAAAGAGCAGTTTGCAAATGTGAGATTCTCCAAAGTGGCGAGTTCCACACCACCCTTCCAAGATGGCTGCCTTCACAATACAGTGAATAAAGTCAGAATGACCAAAATATAACTTGGCACAAGAGCTAAAACAAAACAAAAAGGAAAACACAAAGAAGATTGTTCAAGATTCTCATGGACTTAGCAGCTAAAGTTTTCTTTTTAGAAAAAAACTGGGGAATATTTTATTATATTTATTACATGTGCCTAAAGTTATAGCTCATATTTACATGATAAACCAAAATATTATGAGAATTTAACATATGGTAGCATTTGTGATTACCAGCTATTAGTTACATCACCATTAATCTCCAATTACTTCATAAACTCTGAATCAACTGTTATAACCCTATCTCTTTTATCCCCATATTAAATTAGTCACCAAAGCCTGCTGTTTATAATTTGTTCTTTTATTTTTCCACACACCTGTCAAGTCCAACACCCCTTTTATTTTTAACATTGTTATTTACAATGTATTTCAATCCCATATTATCTTTTACATGTACAACCACAGATGCCTTCTAATTTCTCTCTTGTATCTACATAAACTCTTTAATCCCTTAAATATCCTCCTCAAAACCAGCCCCTATTTAGGTGAATATTTGGACCTGTCAGAGATTTAAAAATAGACTTTGATGGAGATATCTTTGTGTGATGATTGTCTTTTCCTCAGTTGCACCATTAGCATCCATCTAAATGTAGTCTTTTGGGCATCTCGGGAAGTGGCTGGTGCTTTCCTTGTGCTATGCTCCTCTCTCCTAAACACAGACACCCACACACCTACACACTCATCAAAGCAAAATAAAACAACAACATACATTGAATGTTTCAATTTCAGAGGTAAACAAGTTTTCATTATTTAAGGGATTATCATCGTATTGTTCCTGCTCATATTCCCCATGTCAGGTACAATAGCTACATTGACTTGTTTATTACGTTCATAACCATTACTTCTCATTATGTTATCTTCAATACTTGGACTAGCTTATTTCCATTACTGTATTTTGAAATTAACTCATTTCAAACCCAAATTGAAAGTTCAATTATGTTGCAAACAATCATAGTGGCCTTAAAAATTAGAAGTTAATAATCTTTGAATTCTACAAGTCCATTCTTTCTCTCCTACTATGGCATACCACCTATTTTCTGACATTATAATTCTGGTATGCCTCATTTCCCTTTGACATCACAAGCCTAAAAGGGCAGGTGTTTATGCCATTTTGTGTCCCATACGGTATCTTCATAGGAACCTATGTATAACAGATACTCCGTAAGTATTTACTTAATGAATGAAATGTTGCCACTAAAAAGTAGAGAATTTCGACAAACTCAGAGAGACTGACATCAACTATTAGTTGATTTTCCAGGTTGTCTTTTGATCCAACTAGCTGACTAATGATTGAAAATATCTCATGTAAGAACACATGTTTTCTGGAAATAATAATATATTAATGTCATCCTTAAATATAGGCACTTGCAGACACCAAGGCTTGCAAATCTTCTGGAGCCCCAAATTAAAAAAAAAACCAATCTTGTGAATATTTAGAAATCATTTTTCCATGATAATATATCATAAAGATGGGTGAAAAGATCAATTTAAGTTTCTCTAGACAGATTCAAGATTACCTTTAAAATAGCTTATTCCATAAAACTATGGAAAAGATAAATCAAACAAGGCCCAGCATACTCTATTTCATCTGTTTTCTGTTCCCAGATATCCTCACAAGTATTATGTCAGAAGTTCTAACTTGCCACAATGTCTATGAGGAGTGACTAGAATAGAGATACAGGTCTCTTTGTGATGGTATGTTAATATCCAGTGCAGCATGCTATGTTCTCTGCTTCCAAAATGAAAGCATGTATGAAGGGATGAAATCTATGTGTGATATTCCCCATGACCTCTTGTCCTCCCTTCCCTCAGAAGAGTTCTGTGTAAGAGATTCAAATCAAGCCCCCTAACCACTATGCAAGATATCCTGGAGTTAAAAAATCACATTGAAATCTTGAGAAAAATTAAAAGCAAGACAGTAACTCCTCTTAACTGGAAATAGAACAAACAAACAACAAAAAGAATGGCAGCCCACCCTAGGGGACTTAAGTGTGGAGGAATGTAAACGTGTGGGGTCTGTAAGCTGTGTCAAGTGAGCACCATTCAGTTAGGACAGTGAAAAGACATAGCCACTGGGTTTGTGTGGTGCAACTAAGAAGTCAATTCATAAAGTGGGATTCCAAGTCTCATTAGAGAATAATGTGTGCCATGCTATTGTATACCTGAAAGGAATATAACACTGTATATATACTAACTGGAATGAAAACAAAAACTTAAAAAGAGTAATGTGTTCCAAGAATGATATGACATGAACAGAATCAGAGAAATGAAGTCACTCTGTAGACTAGAATAGTAGTAATTTTGGAAATAAACCAGTGTAAACTGATGAAAACATTAAAGATCCTGTCTAGTATCTTGGCAACATATAGATTCAAAGCCTTTGCACTGCTTCAGTAAGTATTGACTCAAAATTTCTCTCAAAACCAACCACATGAGATTTCACTATAAAAATGTACCTAACTTGTGAAAAATAAGGAGAGTTGTTATTTCTTGTACACCTGAGGAAAAGGTCAAGATTCAGTGACCAACAATATTACGTAGTCTAATTTTTTGTTTACTCCAAAGCAACATGCAGGACCTAATGAATATTTTTCCCATGAATAGATGATAATGACCTTTATTATCTCACAAGACAATCTATATTACATCCAATAAAACAACAGGAAGGCAAGTAAATAGTGGATTTGCATTATTTGGAGCCCCTCATATATGGTTCAAAAGCTGCCAAAATGTAACAGGAATTTGAAGATCAAGTTTCTAAACAATCTGACAAGAAACTTTTTGTTAACATAATATGAGAGCTTGAATCCTGTTAAAAAAATATAAAAATAATCTTGATATTTAAAAAAATGCTTTTATAATTTGTGCCATATTTGCATAATATTTTCTTGTAGTCATGAGACACAATAATCTGGAATTTTTCACCAATCTGGCTAAAGTCCTTTAAGCTATTTGATTTCTAGGACATTCTCTTTATCAGAAGAATATTATTTATATAATACAAATAAAGTAAATACATACGTCTCCAAAGTAGATATAGCTTTATAATAATCCTCTAAATCTTTCCATTGTAAAAACAGAAAGAATGAATGTAGGTTTCTAATTCTGGAGTTTATAATGTCTAATTGGACCTTAAACAAACATTTTCAATTGTTTTCCTTTTTCCTTCTCACACTGCTAATAAGCATTTACTTCATGCATTACATTTTACAAAGTACAATGCTTTACATTATATGTTTCCATTTAATATTTTCAGATATCATACAATTTTTATAAACTTCATCTTTGAAAACCTGTCCTGGTAATTAATGAATAATAACTTCATTATGTGTATCAAACACATCTTTGTTTTCCATATCCCATTTTCTTTCTTTTTTTTTAAACAGTATTTTTATTTTTATTTTTCTTAAGATTATATTTACTTATTTGACAGACAGAGATCATAAGTAGGCAAAGAGGCAGGCAGAGAAAGAGAGAGGAGGAAGCAGGCTCCCTGCTGAGCAGAGAGCCTGATGGGTGCTTCATCCCAGGACCTTGAGATCATGACCTGAGCTGAAGGCAGAGGCTTTAACCCACTGAGCCACCCAAGCGCCCCTCCCATATTCTTTCTAATGTATTATTGCTCACTCAGTTCTCATGGAATAAAGTCCCACATCAAAAAGCTATATGAAGGTAACTGGTTTTCTCTTTAATATCTATTTTCCCATATGCACTTGTAAATGTGACATCACAATAGTATGGGACCAAATGAAGTCTTAAACATTTTCAATCAGTTAAATTAAAAATGGTAATTGTTAGGCAGTTAGTTAGACATCAGAGAGAAGGGATAAAGCAGGTGCTGGCCACACCCTCTGAGCCACCCTGAGGGTTAACAGCCACACACATTCAGAGCCACTTCTAACGGTTAAGGGAGCAGGAAAGGCCTAGCCACAGAGCTGGCTCAAAAGCCACAATGGTTCTTATAAGAGCTGAACATGCACACAAGGGGTGCAACTTGACCTTAAATATACTTAAGGTCACAACAAAGCTTATTAAAAGTCCATAAAGAGGTAATACATAAATAAATACAATTACAACAGAATGCATCATGAGTAGGTGCATAATGAGAGGCCAAAATGTTACATAACCACCAGCTGTCCATCAAAACTGTCAGTTAAGGACACCTTTATATGTACACAAATCAGGCTTAAAAGGATGTAGCTAGAGCTTCTCAGGGCCATTGGCACTGGCCTGCTTTCACTCTTTTTTTTTTTTTTTTTTTTTTTTTAAGATTTGTTTAGGGGCACTGGGTGGCTCAGTTTTCAAGCATCTGTCTTCGGCTCAGGTCATGATCCCAGGATCCTGGGATTGAGCCCCGCATCAGACTCCCTGCTGGCGGGAAGCCTGCGTTCCCTCTCCCATTCCTCCTGCTTATGTTTCTGCTCTCATTGTCTCTCTCTCTCTCTCTCTCTCTGTCAAATAAATAAATAAATAATCTTAAAAAAATACACATTTTATTTATTTATTCGACAGAGATCACAAGTAGGCAGAGAGGCAGGCAGAGAGAGAGAGGGGGAAGCAGGCTCCCCGCTGAGCAAAGAGCCTGATGTGAGGCTCGATCCCAGGACCCCGAGATCATGACCCCAGCTGAAGGCAGAGGCTTAACCCACTGAGCCACCCAGGTGTCCCATAAATAAAATCCTAAAAAAAAATTATTTATATATTTGAGAGAGAGAGAGATAAAGAGAGAGCGCAAGAGTGGGGGTAAGGGCAGAGAGGGAGACAAGCTCAAGCAGACTCCAAGCTGAGTCCAGAGTCCAAAGCAGGCCTCTGCCTTATGACCCTGAAATCATGACCTGAACCAAAACTAAGAGTGTGTCCCCTAACTGACTCTGTCACCCAGGTGTCGCCTACTTTCACTGTCGAAAGTATACTATATTGATGCACTCAATAAAATATACCTCCCCATTCTGGTCTCAGGTCTCCAATTCTTCAGTGCATCTGAGACAAGAACTAAGTAACCTGATGACTTGTACAGTAAGTCCAAATTACAACATGTAACATGTTGTAACATAGATTTTAATAGGCTCAATCCAAATTTATTTTGTATCTATACTTTAAATAGCATGTTCTGATCCATTTGTGAGTATTAACATGATTAATTGTATCACTTACCTAATCTTATGGAAAAACTTCATGTTTTAGTAAAGAGGGAAATTTATTTATCATTTATAATTGCTGGATTAAACTATCACTTATTTGAGTCCAAGAAACCTTCCAGCTCATAACCATTCTGTTCAAAATACTGAGTAATGGTGGTCATGATGATAGGATGATATCGATGAAGAGCTATGAAGCAAGAAAATATTAATAGTTCATTTTGTTTTGATGGCAATGAGCAATACACAAGGTTAACAAGAAGATAATAGTGTTGGGAAAGCAATGTAAGAACAAAGATACAAGAGTAAGGAAATTATCAAAGGTGGAGAATATTAGAAAGCATCTTTATTTATTTTCTTTATTACTTATTTCTTAGAGAGAGAGAGAGACACAGAGAGAGAGAGCATGCTAGCACTCATGTCTGAGTGTGGGGAGGGGCAGAGAGAAAGGGAGAGAGAATCAAGCAGGCTTCCTGTTGAGCCTCAGTCCTAAGCAGGTCTGGATCTTGGAACCCCGGAATTCATGACCTCAGCCGAAAACAGTAGTAGGTACTTAACCCACTGAGCCACCCAGGTGCCCCTAGAAAGTATTTTTATAAAGGAAAGTGGGGGAGATTAAAAAAAAAAACAAGAGTAGATCACAGAATAGGAAAAGAGGACAAGAAAGCATCATGGGAAAGGGAAAGTTACACTGAAAAAAAAGACAAAAATGGATCAGAAGGGAAAAAGAAAAGCAAGAATGAATAAAGACATGAGTTAAGCAAAGATAAAGAAGGTTTCATTTTGTTTTGTTTTAGTGGAGAAAACAATGGACTTGAAGAGCAAACCAAGATGAACATAGAAGAAAGTAAACAGGGATGAGGGGAAAAAAAGTCCCATAAAAATGAGTAAGTTACAGAAAAATGAAAGGAGAACCTAGACAAAGAAATGCATGCAGCTAACAAGAGAACAGGCAGTTTAAAGAAAGAAAAGGTACAGTGGTGCCCGCAGGCTGCTTGTACAGGCATTAGTTTCAGCCCATTTGAGCAGGTTTAACAGGAAAAGAGAACAAGTCACATAACAAACATTTCTACTTTATGTCTTTCATGATAGACCTCAGCCTAGCTGGAATACCCTGAAAGGAAATTAAATTCGAGGATTTCACTGGAAAGTGATGCAGAGGCAAAAAGCACAGTTTAGAAGCTTTAAGAGCTAGGACCTGCTACAAATTAGGAAAAATATTTGATTGCATAAAAAAGAATATGACAATGATAGAGTGTTTTCTGACTTTTAAAAAAATTTTTTTTTCCTTTCACTTTCTTTTCTTTGTAACAGTATATATGAGCCTTGTCAGCCAGCTCTGACCTGCCTTAAGAGCCTGGCAATGACCTTAAGGTGCCCACCTCTATTGAGTTTCTGAAGTTAGACACTGCTCTAAAATGTTTTCTGAGCTTTACTTTCCCCTGACTGCATTCTTAACTGTCTGAATATCTCTGTATTCAACATTATCCTTGTGCCCCCACCAATTTTAATTATTGCATAGTAAATCTAAAGCAGGAGAGAGTTTGCTTTGTGTAGTCTTGGGTTTTTGTTACAGAGGTTGTTTGTTTTTTAATATTAGGAGAGTCTATGTATTTGACAATTTTTTTTTTTTTTTGGTATGGCATCTTCCCTACTGATAATACAAAACCCATTTCTGTGGAAGCCAGATTTTTTATAATTTAGAAAACAATAAATTAGTCTTTTCCAGTAAATCAGTAAGATTAAACTAATTAATACTTCTAGGTTTCACTCCTCAGCTTTCAAGCCTTGTAGAAAAAATGTTCCTATGCTCACATTCAGAACTGATAATTTCTTAGAACTTCAGTAGAATTTGTATATCATTTATATCTCATAATGGTTATTTTTATCAGCTTATATGCTAGAGTTGCCTCATCTGTCAGAGTACATATTAGATTGTACACTCTTTGAGAGCACAGATTATAAGCTCTGTGTCTTTGTGTGCCATCAGAGAACTAACCCCTTTTTTTTAGGCAGCAATACATCTTTGTGGAATTGAAACAAAGGCAGGAAAGAAGGAACAAAGGAAAATTCAAAGTCTTTAGGGCATTTGGGTTAAAATATCAGACTTTTAAAATGTTGAAACATTTACACACATAAAAATAGTATATTTAATTTTGATTTAATTTTGCTATCATCAGTATTATCACCCCATCTACATACATAAGTGCATACATAATATATATGTTGCATATATGCATATATATATGTACAAACATACACACTACATATATGGAAACAATGGCTATTTTCGACTTCAGATTTTAACTTATTTCTCCTTTACAAGAAAATATCCACATCTTCTGGGGTAGAGTAGGAGGCACATGAAGAGAAATCATCAAATTCATGAAGATCATATCAAACTCATTTTTGTGTTAACAGGGTGGGGAATTCAGATGGAGAGACGGATTAACAGAGATATGTTACCCATTGCTTATGTATATTAATGAATAAATACAAACATCATTACATATATAAATATAAGCTTATATTATAATCTTAAATTCTGGGTGGAGCCCAAGGGAGGGCTCAATCTCATGGCCCTGAGATCATGACCTGAGCTGAAATGAAGAGTCCCATGCTTAACCAATTGAGCCACCCAGGTGTCCCATAGACCTGATAATTTTTTGTGGTGGGGAGACTCATGAGAAATGACCTCTATCCACCAGAGGCAAGTAGTAACCATACACTTCCCCAAGCTGTAACAATCAAAAACGTCTTCAGATATTGTCTAACATCTCCTGTTGCACTTGAGAACTGCCTGTCTACTCTAATGGGACTTCAACAAATACGTTCTTAATGAGTGCACTACACCGTCTCTTGACCTGTTTGCTGACAATCAGCGACAACTAGTCTCGGTGACAGACCCCGGGGAAAGCACGGACAGACCCTGTGTAAGGAACAGGGAATCAGCATATATGGAACAAGTACATACTGTGTGTCAGCAAAAATAATTTAGTTGTGTATTATAAGGACTTTGTTCTGTAATTGATATTTCCAATATTTGAAATTGTGTAATTTGTGCTACAGACTAAATAATGCAGGATTTGGGAGAATCTCGGGGGGGGGGCGGTGAGAATACAGTTTTTTGAAATGAAGAATTAAGGCTTTGATTCTTGATACTCTCTCCTACAATTTTGGGAAAGTCAATTTGAGTCTCAGTTTTTCTGTAAAAAGAGTACAATGTACCAAGTTCATAAGGTTAATATGAAAAATATAAGGCACAATGTACTTAAGGTTTTGGGGAAGTAATGAATATTCAGAAACAGAGCATTTATTATCATGTTTTATGGATAATCAAAAAATTTCTGGAGGTTTAGCATAGGAGAAGCAATTAAAAATATTCTGGTTGTAGAGCTTCATAGTTCTAGAATAACTTTCAACTACTTCAATATGCAAAGCATAAATAATAAATTGAATCATATGAGGGCTTAGGTAAGAATTCTTCTTAGTCATTTCACCAACACTTTATTAATTTTTTACTCCATAAGAACAAGTAAGTAACAGAACTGTGGACAACTGTGCTTTTACAACAAAACCTCAGGAACGATTATGAAATATAATGGAGAATTCTATAATGAAATAAAATAACGCCTTATAAAATGCTGTAAGAAATGTTTTCTTAAAATAGAAAACCTGATTAAGTCTAAAATTTATATCAGTGAAATTGGGTGCTATTATATTCATAACTTTTAATTTTTGGATACTGATTTTAGTAGCTATGGTCTTTCTGTAGGAAGCCAAATTGCTAGCCAGTCCACCAACGCCCATCAAAAATTTTGACAGCAACCAATTCCTAAACTTACTATCACTCTGTAAGTGTGAATAATTTCAAAAATTAGAGAGCAATGTAAAAAAGTATTATCTAACAAGGCCATAATATTATATTATCTAACTAAACAGATGTAAGAAACACATTTCAGAAATATGTGTCTATCTATCTTCCAGTTAGTTAGCTAGTCTTCTTGCTTTCATATATTTCTCTTTTAACTAGTTAAATATGCACGATTGAGCCTTAATCTATAGCTTCTCAATAGCTTTTGATGAGCCATAGATTTACAGCTCTTTCTTTTCTGAGCTATTTAAAACAAATGCTCAGAGTAAGCATGAACATGTGATATCAAAATGACTTCTGAGCTATCAACATCAAATATGCCCTTTGCTCAAAAAAGTTTATTAATGTTAAACAGCTTAAATAAAACCAACTTGAGGAGGCAACCTATAACAACTAGGACAAGCACTCTGGTTTAAAATGGGGACCAATTTTCATAGCTTCAAACACTGGTAATCCCCTATTTTAGAACATCTTGTCAGTATAAATAAGTCTGAAATTGAAAGTGCTAAATTTGGTCTATTGTATTAAACTGAGTGACCTGAAATAATATGGCTCCTTCTACTGTGTAGAACTGTGATATTCTCAAAGCTTCAAGCGCCCTCATCAGCCAAGATGTGAGTGTCCCTGTGTTCTTCCAATTGACTCCTCCTCTATTTCAGTAATTATCCTTCTATAAATTGTACTTTCTGTCCCACCTTTAAAGAACCCACATTGCATACTGTCACACAGGGGAGGGCTTACATTTCAAATATTTATTTAAACTGAGTGATGATCAATACTGATGTTGTCTCCTCATGTAAGTGAGGAAATGACATGTGTAACTTATGACAGCATCCCAGGGTACAGATTGTTTTAGAAATATATCATAAAAGTGCAGACAGGCTAAATGACACAAATCACTACATCACATCAGAATATAAAAATATTCAAGTAGGTTGGAGAATTTAAGTTCATTTTTTTGAAGTATAAGGTATATTAAGGACTGTCCTTTAAGAACACAAATCTGTCAACCAAATCAAGAACAGAGTGCAAATAAAATTTTAAGTTAATGTAATGTTCAAGGACAGAGTCTATGCAGAAATATTAAATTAGTCAGAAGGGCTTTATCCATCCAAGCTCTGTGTAGGGAGAGTGGCCTGACAGATTGATGCCATCATCTGGTTTGCCTGCCAAATATAATCCCATGGCAGAAATGTGTGCACTGGACTTTCAAACCCTGACATTATACATTTGAATTGGATTAGTAACTATATATGTATTTTTTCCAAATTTCATTCTTACCAAACCAAATCATAAGTGTTTGGCTTTCCATGTAGCTTATGAACAGGAATAGATAAATCTGGTCAGGCTGAAGATCCAGGTAGGTCTCTGTGGAATGTTATATGATGTTTTTCTTTTATTTGTTAATTTACTTGCATTTGTATTGTTACTGGAATTAATCATCTTGACTATGGAAAATTCCTTGTTATCCTGAGAGGACCTAACTAGGTGAATGTCTTTGTCTAGAATATCTTTCCTTGAATTTTGACAATAGCCATCATCAATACGCACTTTTAGAACAACAAATTTTGTAAAGATTTTCCCTACTCAACTTATTAATTTAGAGAATTTCAGCAGTGAAGGAGACTGCTGAAAACTTCTAGCCCAGCCATGGTGCTGATTCAGCATAGGGGCTTCCTTGAATGTTCCCAGGAAACCGAAGAAATGGATTGCAGTTGAAGAAAAACCATGCACATCCTAAAAAAATAATGTGCCTGAAACCTTCACTTTTATACATATAGAATAGTAAATATTAATTCAAATAATAAAGAATTTGTGCTTCACTTAGCATAATGTCCTCCATAGTCATCCATGTTATCACAAATGGCAGGGTTTTCTCCTTTTTTAAGGCAATATATCCCATTATATATATAATGTATATATATATATGTGTGTATACATATATAAATGTATATATGTATATACACAGATAGTATGCGTATGTGTGCATATAACATATATAGCACACATGTGTGTGTCTATATATAGACACACACACTCACAAACACACATGCAAACACACAGACACATTGTCTTTCTTTTTTTTTAATCGATTCCATGACCCTGGGATCATGATCTGAGCCAAAGGCAAATGCATAACTGACTGAACCACTCAGGCACCCCTGAGGATCCGGACACGTTTTCTTTAACCATTCATCTATCAATGAGCATTCATGTTGTTTCTCTATCTTAGCTATAGTGAACAATGCTAAAATGAATGTGGGAGTGAAGATATCTCTTCAAGACACTGATTTTATTTCCACTGGATATATACCGGAAATGGAATTACTGTATCATAAGGTAGCTCTCTTTGAAATTTTTGAGGAAAGTCCAAGCTGTTTTCCATTATATTTATACTAATTTACATTCTCACCAACAGAATTTGGAGAACATTATGCTAAGTGAAATAAGCAGACAGAAAGACAAATACTTCTTGATCTCACTTGTATCTAAAATAGTCATAGGAAGAGACAGAAGAATGGTATTTACAAGGGGTTGGGAGGAAAAATGGGGAGATGGTTGTCAGGAGTTATAAAGTTTCAGTTATGCTAGGTAAGTAAGTTCTGGAGATCTAATACAAATAGAGTGACTATAATTAATATTGTGTTTTATACTTGAAACTTGCAAAGAGGGTATATTTTTAGTGTTCTCACCATGAAAAAGAGGAAAAATAGTAGCTATGTGAGCCAATAGATATTTTAAATAATTTGATTGTTGTGAATATTTCATTATATATATACATATATCAAACCATTAACTTGTACATCTTAAATATTAACAATTTTCTTTTCTTTCTTCATCTTTTTTTTTAAGTAGGCTCCATGCCCAGTGTAGAGCACAATACAGAGCTTGAATTCATGACCCTGATATCAAAACCTGGGCTGAGACAAAGAGTCTTAAACAATTAAGCAGCTTAAACAATTGAGCCACTCAGGTATCCCAAATATATACAATTTTCAATTGTCAACCATACCTCAATAAAACTGAGAAAATGAAGAATCTGTGTAAGTTTTTATTTAGCGGATAAGAAGTATAACTGGATATAATGGATTAAAAACATGATCCAAATATAGCAGTCTACACAAGACTTTATATCTAAAGATATAAATAAGTTAGAAATGAAAGGATAGATAATTTCTTGGGTAGAATACTAAAGACATAGACAACAAAAGAAAAATAAATTGACTTCATGAAAATTAAAAACTTTTATGCATCAAAAGACAAGCCACAGAATGGAGAAAATATTTGCAAATCATGTCTCTGTTAAGGGATACATATCCAGAATATATAGGGAACTCTTAAAACACAACAGGAAAACAAATGACCAGATTCAAAAATGGGCAAAATGTTTGAAAATACATTTGTCCAAGGAAGACACACAAATGTTCAACGTATTATGAAAAGATGCTCAACATCATTAATCAGTAGGGAAATGTAAATGAAAGCCACAATGAGATACCCCACACCTGTTAGGATGGCTACTTTCAAAAACACAGGGAAGGACCAAGGATATGGGGAAATTGGAACCCTTGTGCATTGTTGGTTGAAATGTAAAATGGTACAGCACTGTGGAAACCAGTACAGTTTCTTCGATAAATTGAAAGTAGGATTACTACATGATCCAGCAATTCTGCTTCTGGTATATACCTAAAAGATTTGAAAGCAAGGTCTCAAAGAGATATATGTACACCAATGTTCATAGATGAATTGTTTCCAATAGCCAAAATATGGAAGCAACCCAGTGTCCACTGTGGATGAATGGATAAATAAAATGTTGTATAGACACACAATGGTATGTTATTCAGCCTTAAAAAGGAAGGAAATTCTAATATATTCTATAACATGGATGAAACTTTAGGACATTATGATAAGTGAAATAAGACAGTCACAAAAAGACAAATATATATGATTTCATTTAAGTAATACAGCTAGAGTAGTCAAATTCCTAGAGATAGAAAGTAGAACACTGGTTGATAGGTGCTGGAAAGAGTGGGGAAAAGGGGGAGGTATTGTTTGATGGTTATAGAGTTTGTTTTGCAATTTAAAAAGAGTTCTGGAGGTGAATGGTGTTGATGGTTCCACAAGAATATGAATGTACTTAACATCACTGAACTTTATACTTAAAATGGTTAATATAGCACAGAGCACTATACTTCTTCCTATCTATATCTGTAGAAAAAAGTCACAGTTCTGAGAAACAGAAATGCATGTATTACCAAGGCATTTAAAGCTTCCATTAACCTAAAAATTCCTCTGAAAACAACAATTAACTATATTTTTTTACAAAATAATTTAGGGACGCCTGGGTGGCTCAGTTGGTTAAGCGGCTGCCTTCGGCTCAGGTCATGATCCCAGTGTCCTGGGATCGAGTCCCACATCGGGCTCCTTGCTCGGCAGGGAGCCTGCTTCTCCCTCTGCCTCTGTCTGCCTGTGCTTGCTCTCTCTCTCCCTCTCTCTCTGACAAATAAATAAATAAATTCTAAAAAAAGAAAATAATTTAATAAGAGTTGACAGATTATAACTCTGTTTACTGTGAATACCATTTCCAAGTATATCATAGGACAAATACATTGTAGTGCAAATAATGGAGTATGATTTAATGAAAAACAATTGGATTGAAAGTTAGAAAATTTGGCTATGCTTTTCCTTTGGCCCTGAATTTAATAATGACAAAAATAAAGACAAAATATGTCCAGCATTTGGCAAAAATATCACTTACTTTTCATACTCCTTAGCTCTTTTACCACAGATAAGTTATTCAACTTGTCTGTGCCTTGACTTCCTTGTATATACATCAATATAGCAATAGCATATATAGTGTAGGGTTAAATAAAAACATATATAGAATTGGGGACATGGGATTCCATGGTACCATACATGGAATTCCAATACATGGAATTGCTTAACAAGGAAAAACAAAACAAAACAAAGCTTTCAATAGAGTAAGTACTCAATGAGTTTAGCCATTTTTTGTTGTTGTTGAAACCTAAGTCCATATGGTGCTGATTAAATGGCAGTCACAGTTCTAAGTGCTTTGTTTGTATTAATGCTTTCAATCCTAACAAGTCTATCTTGTACCTACTTTTATCATTCCTCTTCCCTATTTTACACCCAAAGAAAATGAAGCATAGGTATTAAATAATGTCATGTTTGGAATCCCAAAGTGTGATTCATATTATTATCACAATTATGTTAATCCATAATTCATTGACTTCAACAGAACTTTCTATGCATGACATTTAGGGAAACAATGAGAAATTTCATGTAACAGAAAAATCATGCACACAAACTGAACTGAAGGTATCTGAGCCTAGAAAGTAGCTTATGATAAACTTGGGGTATACCTTGCCTGACAAGACAATGAATTTGATATATTTCTTTTAGGGTAATATGGAATTAGTATAGAGTCTTTAAGTACCAAGGGAAAATGGAGTTAAAATTTTTATTTGAAAAATATTTGGACATTACAGAATGTTAGAAAATAGGAAAAATCATTAGTTCCACCACGCTAACTTAGCTAATATTTTATTTTGTATGAATCTCATTTTAATATTTTTATTATGCATATACATTATTTGCAAAATTACCATCATAATGGATATTCATATTATATTATAATGCCTTTTTTCCCTTAATATATCATATTCATTTTTCTCAATAGTGCTTCATAATTTTTCTAATTACCATTTCTAATAGGCATATAGTTTTTCATTAGGAAGATGTACCATAATTTACAATTTAATTAACCATTCTTCTCCATGAACATTTCAGTTGCTTTCAATAGTACTACATTATAAGTAATACTATATCCTGTTGTGCATAGAACTCCCACACACTTTTATTAGAATTCTAAAATTGTGACACCAGATCAATACAAACTCTCTTTTGCCATGTGATATATGCTACTGCTGAATTTTTTCCCTAAAATTTTTACCAGTTTTCACAGCTACTGGTTTCCCCACAGCATTGTCTATCAGTGCAAGTTTGTTTTTCTTTGAAAGTTGCTCATAGCAATGTGGAGGAAGGACCACTGTGAAGAGAGGGAAAGGATGGGAGGGACAATAGTTTAGAGACAATGTTACAGATCTAATCAAAATGAAGGAAACTGGTGGTGGAGTAGATGGGAATAGTATGAATTTAGCTCACCAGTTATTAAGTACTTTCTCTATGCCAGATATGTGTCATGTTCTAAATTTAAATGCTTTACATTAATTATCTAATTTAATACACAAAACAGACCTCTAGGAGTAGGTAGCATTATATATCCTCTTTTGTAGATGAAGGCTCTGAATTAGAAATGTTAATTTACTAGATAAGGTAAACACCTTTTGAGTAGATTTTTTTAAGATTTTATTTATTTATTTGACATACAGAGATCACAAGTAGGCAGAGAGGCAGGCAGAGAGAGAGAGGGGAAGCAGGCTTGCTGCTGAGCAGAGAGCCCGATGCGGGGCTCGATCCCAGGACCCTGAGATCATAACCTGAGCTGAAGGCAGAGTCTTAACCCACTGAGCCACCCAGGTGCCCTTGAGTAGATTTTAGATGTAAAGAGTTACTAAATGAGGAACCAAGGGAAGAGCATAGGCAAGTTTTCTGACTTTAGCTGAATTTTTTCCCCATTATATTATACACTATTATTTTTCAGTCCTGGCTAAGAATGTCACTAAATTTATATGGTCATGATCTTCATATTAAAACAGACTTATAATATCTTAGTATTTATTTAACTTTCCCATATCATTGTAATTTACACCAATCAAGAGAGCACATTTCAGTCTTCTAGATTATTTGTATTAAACAATTGCTGATATGGTTTTTTTAAATTTTTATTTTTTATAAAAGAATTTTTATCCCCAGAGGTACATGTCTGTGAATCGCCAGGTTTATACACTTCACAGCACTAACCATAGCACATACCCTCCCCAATGTCCATTACCCCACCGACCTTTCCCGACCCCCTCCCCCCAGCAACCCTCAGTTTGTTTTGTGAGATTAAGAGTCACTTATGGTTTGTCTCCCTCCCAATCCCATCTTGTTTCTTTTCTTCTTTTTCTGCCCCCCCTAGTCCCCCAAGTTGCATCTCCACTTCCTCATATCAGGGATATCATATGATAGTTGTCTTTCTCTGATTGACTTATTTCACTAAGCATGATACCCTCTAGTTCCATCCACGTCTTTGCGAATGGCAAGATTTCATTTCTTTTGATGGCTGCATAGTATTCCATCGTGTATATATACCACATCTTCTTTATCCATTCATCTGTTGATGGAC